>SNVD02001904.1:0-157506 GCA_013180625.2 Boswellia sacra | reverse complement strand
TTTAAGCCGTTTCTGGACGTAAAACCAGAGGAAGATGTGAGCCACAGTCACAACTACCTGTACATACGCATGCGTGCCATCATTTTTGAATTTTAATACCTCATAGCTGTCATTTTTGAATTTGTATCTTTTGTTTGACTTATGGTGTCTTATTTCATGATCTTTTGAATTTTTGTGCATTATTGTCAACTTTTTCAACAAACAATCGAGCTACCTAGATATATATCATCATTAGCATACCTTTTTACACTCCATAAATACCACATGTCTTGTTCTCTTCTTCACACATAGTTAGAGAGTTACATAGACATGGAGGGAACTTCAAAACGTCGAATCCAAAGGATATGTGTATTCTGTGGATCTCGACCAGGTAAAAGTGAAGAGTTCGTAGAAGTAGCGAATTATCTTGGTAGGCTACTGGCTGAAAGAAAAATTCATGTGGTTTATGGGGGAGGTAGCCTCGGGTTAATGGGTTGCGTATCAACAGCTGCACATGTAGGAGGTAGTCAAGTGTTAGGAGTTATTCCTAAAGCTTTGGCTGTAGAAAGCATTGTTGGAAAAATGGTTGGGAAGGAGTTACAGGTCTCCTCTATGCATGAATGCATGGCACATATGCTCATCAATTCAAATGCCTTTATTGCTTTACCAGGTGGCTTTGGCACTCTTAAAGAAATTTTTCAAATTGCCTCTTGGGCCCAACTGAATCTCCATCAAAAACCCATAGGTTTGTTGAATGTTAACAATTTCTTTGATCCTTTAATAAGTTTTGTTGATGCAGCTGTATAACAAAATTTTATCCCACATTGGGCGAGAAAGATCCTTGTTTCTGCCACTTCTGCTGGTGAGTTACTAGACAAATTACAAGAAGTTGAGTATGAACCTGACCCAGCTAGTACTCAAATTAATTGGGTAGGAGGGCAAAACAAAAAGTGCAAATTGGATCTGAATCTCCGTTTGTAATTTTTTTTGTCTTTTATTTTATTTTATTTTTAGCATGTTATTTTATGAGTCTTTCAGGTCATCTCTCTTGAATAACAGAAGTTTCAAGTAATGTCTCCTATACTTTATCTCTCTACATTTAAACATTGAGGACAATGTTTCATTTGGTTGGGGGGGAAGGATAGTAGACATAAGTGTGTCTTGAAATTTTATTTTTTCTTGAAAAAAAAAAAAAGAAGAAGAAAGCGAGTTAGTAATTAGATTCAGAGTGCGGTGTAAGGAGTTCAAATCCTCTTGAGACGCATTCTGGGTCAGGAATGGCAGAGTATGGAGGGCCAGTTTTAACTCTTGAAACCCATTCTAACCAATTTGTCATTTTATTTTGATCTTATGAACTCATTTTAGCTAACTTGATATTATTTAGACTTGATTTTTGAATTTTATAACAAGGAAGTCTTATTCATTTCACTTTGAATTATTCAAATCTATGAACTCCCACAACCTTATCATTTAAAAAAAAAAAAAAATTTTGTGTGCTTATGTACTCATTAAGCAAGTATTCATGAGCCTTTCTTCACACACACACACACATACCTTGATGCATGATTGTGGGTGGCAAAATGAAATGTTGTAATATTTGAGTTCTTTTGTTTTGTTTAGGATAAAAACACAAAGGAAGGGGAAAGTTAAAAAAAAAAAGAACAAAAAAATAGCAATTGTGGATAAAGTTTGGTCTCGTAGCCTCCTTAATTCGAGCAATTAAGCCCGAGGGGTGCCTTAACACCTAATACCCTAAGACCAACTGGTTTGGGAGCTATTGGCCAAAAGCTCGCTACATGGATTAAGGAGAAAGCTTAATGGGATTGAACCTTGCACTATCCACAAGTTTCTAAGCAAAAATAAAGCATCGGCAACCCGAGTCGTTAAGCTCGTAGGGGTGTCTTAACACCTAATGCCCTAAGGCCAACTGGTCTTGGAGCCATTAGCCTAAGGCTCGCTACATGGGTTAAAGATGCATTCTTTCAAAAAAAAACACATATATAAATAAAATAAATGAATGTCCCCTACCTAAAGTTGTTAGCCTTAACAAATATTAGAATCGATATGACTTCTTTCTAATAAGCCCCATAGTCATGTGTTGACTGAGCACAAAAAGGAGGTTTATTGATATCTTGACTGAAGGGTACATGAGTCATAAAAAAAAAAAATAATAATAATTGGTTGAGAGTTTGTTTATTTGGATAAAATCAAGGAGAGTGCAATAATGACCACCTTGGATGTAAAATTCTATAAATCACTTCTAAATAATAACGCTTTAATTGCTA
Source organism: Boswellia sacra (assembly GCA_013180625.2). Lineage (NCBI taxonomy): Eukaryota > Viridiplantae > Streptophyta > Magnoliopsida > Sapindales > Burseraceae > Boswellia > Boswellia sacra. The sequence continues at coordinate 155,242 of SNVD02001904.1, read as the reverse complement.
GGGACTAGCAATAAACTAGTTGGGGGGTGTGATGAACACTTAAATATGCATGTTTAATAAGAGTTTAGTTCATCATATTGCATTAATAGTGTCATTAAATTCCTCAACTTAAACATATTTGTAGCATTTGCATCTTTGGAATTAATTTCTCTTAATTTTGGTTTTGTTACAGGTTCGGTAAAATGGGCATAACTCTCTATTTATAGATCAGAATGGTGCAATTCTTAATGTTTTGGAAAACGGATTCAATTGTCTACAAGATTACATTTCACAAGTATCATCAAATTTGGGCTCTTAGTGGACCAAAATTGGGCTTGAAATGAACCCATCTACAGTCTCGGCCCAGTCTGACCAGACCTCAGTATTTGGACCGTATCTCTCAAAATACGTATCCAAATTGTGCAAATCAATATGTTCTAGAAAGCTGAGAGAAATATCTACAACTTTCATGAAGACATGTGATTAAAATGATCAATATTTCAATGTCAAAATCGGTGGTCAAAGTTGGTGCCTAATGATCTCAATTGTCAAAGATATTTACAAATAATATTTGACAATTGTGCCCGTGTAATTTGACAAATTTGCCCCTGGATGTATCTATAAATAGAGGTGCCTTGTGACCCATTAGGGCATATTGGCCTTTGCTGGAACATTTTGGCTTTGGCTAGGATCTTGTATTGTGTTTTGTGTGTGTATGTTGTTAATGAATTTTCTTTTTCTTGCATTTTATTTTCTTTCTATTATAATGTTCTTCTAATTTCTCTTTTGCTAAGGTGAAAGGTGAAACCCTTGATATGAGAATAAGGATTCTCTAACCCTTAATATGTGCTTAATAATCTTAATCTTATAATGTTTATTCAATATGATTTATATTTAATTTCTTAATCAATCTTGACCACTCGTAAAGTGGAGGTCTTGATCCATTGTCGACAATCCTTGACACATCAAATGCTTGGATCTTTTCTAGATGATGTATGGTACTTCCTTACCGACACGAATATAGTTAGGAACCTTGATTTGTTGTAGACATATAGTGATTGGCACATTAGATGCTTGAATCCATTTACAAGAAGTGGTATAAATATTGGTAACGAAACAAATATAATTCATATAACTAAAATGGGTTAATTATCCTTATTTGAAATATCAAGGGCGGATCCCCTAACCTTAGCCTTCATTGTTATTGTGTTAATTCCTCTTGTATTTTAATTATTCTATTGTTTATGAACTTTTATTTTATTTACTATGGTAGGTTCTACCTCCTTATGAAATTGTTCTTTAATTTACTATGGTTGGTTATACCACCTATTTCCATGGATGGTTTTACCTCCTCTTACTTTTTGTATTATATTTGAATGGTCGGTAATACCACCTACCATCTTACATACTTGTTGATAATATCATGTCACCTCTTTGAATCATCCATATCACATTTGTTTAACTTATTTGTAACGCTTAAATTCCTTTCCTCGTGGATCGACCCCGGTCTCACCGGGTTTTATTACTTCGACACTCCTATACTTGGGAGACAATCTTTTTTCGGATGTGTCATCTTCCATCATGCCTTTGCTTGAAATGATGGATAGGACATTGTCCTATTTGCTCTGCCTTCTTCAGTTTTACCTTCTTACATAGTTTCAACTGGCTTTACCAAACGGTCTTGAAGATCCATATGTTGTGGCCATCATTTCCAGAATGGTACCTGGTTACAACATAGTTCCCTTGATTCTATCTGAGACATTGATTGAACTAGATCGAATCAAGGTTGATCCGAGTCAGAGGTTTGGTGGCAGTCTTCTACTTCTTCAGGTTCTGCTTCTAACCTTAAATTTTGCCTAAGCTGCCCTTTTAGGTTTTCGATTTAGTGGGTTCAGTCATTTTTCATTTCATTTCTCTCTTTTTTTTATGCTCTAATTTTTGCCTAAGCGGCCCTATTCGAGTTTTCAACTCAGCGAGTATGCCCTAACTTTTGCCTGAGTTGCCCTTTCTAGGTTTTCAACTCAGCGGGCTTGTTCTTTTTTTCTTTCATGCCCTAACTTTTGCCTAAGCTTCTTTTTTGGGGTTTTTAGCTTAGCGAGCTTGCCTTAATTTTTGCCTAAGCCGCCTTTTCATGGTTTTCGACTTAATAGGCTTTTTCTTATTTTCCTTTTCTTCTTCACATTTGGCTACGAGAGAGGTTGTCCATTCTAACATCACTTCTTACACTTCCTTCAAGATGATTGAGATAATTCCATTTGCCTTGATTTTCAAGATGGTTAGGGCAAATTCTTTACCCCTTGCTTCTTTTCTTTCTCAAGATGAATAGGCAACTTTTTGCCTTTTGCTTCTTTTCGCTTCTCAAGATGAATGGGTAATTCTTTACCCCCTGTGTGAGGAGTTTAGTATCATCTTGGGGAATTTTTTTCATCCAATTTCAAAAGCATTATTCCTCCTTCTTTGTAGACATCTATGCTAGACAATATGGCTAACTTCTTCCACAGGTTGTGCTTCTTCACCATTCGTGGCAAAGTTACTTCTATGATACCCTTAATGAAAACTGTTGGCAGATTTTCTTTTTTTAGACATGTTTTCAATTAACCTAATATCCTCCAATAACAGGGTCAAATGTTGAATGTGAGTTGTGTATCAATTTGATTTACATTCAAGTTTCTCATAGATTTCTCAAATTCAATAACTCAATGGTAATGTATTGACATCGTAATTGTTCACAATTTCGACTCTAATGCCATAGTTGCTTCATTCAAGATTCTTCATGTGTGTGTGTGTGTATTGCAAATCGTACTTCGCTTGTTGAAATTCACATAGCTTTCTGCAAATAGAAACTAATAGTCAGTTTCTAAAGATAGAAGAACTACCATAAGGCCGCTTTTCACACCACTCTCCACTAATGTAGACTCATCATAACATCAAGGATCATTAGAGCTTTATCAAGCTTGTAATGATCGGCTAGGGTCAAGGTATGATAAAGGAAACTATAAGGTTATCTTACCCATAGTCATACAACCATTCCAAGTTTTAATTGAGAGCTTCAACTTCTTCCCTTTGTACCCCCAAACTTTGAGTCTTCACCCACTATGTTTGCTTTGTTTTTTATTTTGAGTGCCTACACCCCTAAACTTACGAGTAATGGGATTAGCACTCCTCTTTTTCTTTTTCTTCTTCTTCTTTGTTTTTTTCTTTTTTCTTTTTGTTCATTTTTGTTTTGTTTTCTCATTCTTTTCCTTTTCCTCGAGCTCAAAATTGCATACAAACTTGTCAGCTTCCTTTCATTCTCCTATAAGCATGGCCCTCAATGCTCTTTTCTAGAATGTTCATATGCTATGAGTGAAGGTACTATGTAGGAAAAAATTTTCAAGGGTAGGATAAATTTTGTGGTTTGACAAAGAAAAGGCTTGATTAGGTTTAAAGGGGTACATTAGGGATAATAAATCATGATTAGGTGGGCTTAAAAGGATCAATCGATTAAAAAAAAGGCTTAAATCACTTCCCTCATGTTTTAAAGCCTAGGATTTCGCCTCGAGTGGTGATCAAGTGGATTCTAGAGTCTTATAAGACCTCAACGTCAAGCTTTACTCACATAAAGTTTCTCTAAATGGCATTAAGTTTCATATTCATGACTATTGTGCTCAAATGATTGAAGAATAAAAAATGAAACTCATCTAGCAAAAAAAAAAAAAAAGTTAAGCGTGCAAATAACACAATCTCATGTATTACCAAAAATCTATTTCTAATGAGTATCTTGACTTTATCAATGATCATCAAAAGAACACACAACTCACAAATAGAACATTCTTAAAACATCATTATTCTTTCTATAGGTCAAGAATTCTTCCATTATCAATCAGGTCTTGTATCTCATGTCGAAGGCGATGACATTTGTCCATGAGATGGCCAGTTTGTTGGTGCAAATCATAATATTCATGATGCTTGTGGTTAGTTGGTCGTGGGTTTTGTGGAGGCTTTGGTGTCAATGGGAACAACACAAATTGGGTACGGAGCTCCATAAATGCTTTAGATAAGGGTCGTCCTAATTGATTAAACTTTCTCGGTTGATGCTCTTCTACATCCTTGTCGTCTAACCCACTAGTTTGGTCATACTGTCCTTGATTTCTTCTAGGGTAGTTGTTGTTGTTTCTTTTCTACCTAGCCTCCAAATCTTCTATTTGGATGCCTCAATCATACAAGTACTTGAATGTTTTGATTGGAAAGCCTGCATGTCTGTCACTGATGAAGGCATAGGCTTTATCGATCACCATCCAGACTTGGTCCTTCTCTGCGGGTCTTGTGGTCATCTTACCAGCTTTGGCCCTCCAACAGACTAAGTATTCTGAGAAGGTTTCATTGGGCTTTTGCCTTGTCGTATTCAAATCTCTCAAGGCTACCCCCAGTTGGGTATTATGGCGGTACTGCTCTACAAGTTGCTAAGAAAGCTCCTCTTAATCTCCTCGAACTCTCTTGGGGAGATCATGGTACCATATTATCACCTTCTAAATATAGCATGAAGTACTTCAATATGTGCTCCTTTGACAAAGAAGTAGTGGCCATGAAAGTTGCATATCGTCTCAAATGCGTCTTTGGGTTGCCCTCTCTATTGAACTTGGGCAAGTCTAGTATGTGAAACTCTGGAGGGAAATCATTGTCCTTAATGAGCGAGATGTCATACAGGTCTTCCACCCCTTTTAACCCCTTCTTCTTCAAGACAAATTGAACTTTCTCTATGTCCTTGGCCAATCGCTTGACCGATTCGGGCTCTTTCTGATTGATTAGGCTTTTCCCCCTGTCTCTGCCTTGGCTTGCCTTGTCATCCCCATCGTTACGTTGGGCCTATTTCAGAGTGCTTCAACAACTTAGGTCGTTTATTATCGAAGTGTAGTCATATCAGCTCTCAATTGGGCCATTTCAGCATTGTTGTGGTTAGATGCAACCATTTCATCAATTGGTTCTTCTTTCTTTGTCAAACGACCACCTCATCTAACTCAAGCTATGATGGTTGCAAAACAAAGGTGTTAATGCCATGCATACTTGCATGATATGATGCATGCTCCTACAAGGGCATAGACACACTTTCAACCTTCCAACCTTATTTCTCCCACACACGTGAGGTTGAGTCTCTTTTCTTAGGATTGTTGGCCTCATTCCCAACTCATCATCATGGGATGTGAGAATGCAAGATTCTATCTCCTAATTCTAACATTCATGTTGATGTTGGATTCTTCATGATTATCATAATATGGCGTCTAAACGTCATGATAACCTTAAGTCGTGGCACACGTCCCTACTTTATTTTTATGGGTGACTTGACATGTGGCATTCATTCATGGTTCCATGAGTTTGGGTTGATGTCATTCTAATCATAGGGAATTTATATCCATAGACATGCAATTCAACTTGGATTTTAGATATTCATCCTATTAGAAATTTCTAGAGTCATCTACATGGGCTTGAGTCTCGGGCCAATGGTTTGGGCTCCTTCAAGCGAGAGATGTCCTTTTGGATTGGTCACCTTTTATACCAATTCAATGGTATGTGCTCAAAGGTGGTGACATTAACATGAGTCATCTAGGGGTCGAATGTAGCCAAAGACTTCTTGTGCCAATGCCACACGGCTAGTTTAGGAAGTTTGTGCTCATTTGTAGTGGTGCAAGGACTCATTATATCAACACGAGGCATTAGAATTTGGTATCCCTATCGGAATCAACTTCCCTTATCCCAAGGGGAGTCACCACTGTGAACGAGGTTTTCATCCCACTAGAGCGCTTGCGACCATGACAATGTGTCAAAGCCTCTTTCGAGACCTAAGGGAATATAAACAAGCCATGGGCATGTCTGAAGAATGGGTTCGCCATCTAATTATTCAATTGGGAATGAATGGGAGCAATACGATCGCTTGTTTCGGGACCTCAACTACCCTCATCCCTTCAAAGATGGGTTTGAAAAGTTAGGTACGATTCTTTCGACTCACCCGAATATAAATCCAGCCTCCACTCAAGAAATACCAAATCAAAATAGCTCGTATTGTTAATTAGTCCACTTAGGGTTGTTCGTTTTATGCACATATTTTCGCTTTTATCTTCATTAGATATGTGAGGTGATTATTCAATCAATGGCAATTATAAACATTCATAAAAAGAGGGAGGAGAATAGATACATTTCCATCAAACATGGGAGAAGGGATAGAGGATTACATCGCTTTATAAAAATAAACACTTCAAACAAATAAATATATTCCATACATTCATATGCATTCGAAACTCAATAGATGATGAATTCCTTACCACCATATGTGAATCTATTCAACATCTATAAAGCTTCTTACACATTCATCCAAATATTATTTAATAAGGCATTCATTCTAAGTGAGAGTCCCTCACCATCAATGTGAGTCTACCATCACTTCATGGCATCATACAATAACACCTTTAATCATGATAGAAACATACTTTCATAAATAAAACAAATAAAGCCATAATCTAGTATCATGACACTTCAATCTAGATTCGATAATTCTATCATGACAATTGCTATTCTAGCATAATTCAATATATAGCATTTCTAGCCTAAACATGACATATTCTAGCCTTAGCATGACAATTCTAGCCTAATAATGGCATATTCTAGCCTAACTCAAGCAATGAACATCAAATAAGTCATTCAAGGGTAAAATGGTAATTCTCATCTATTGCACGCTATTTCCTAATATTCATCAAAGCGAATATAAATTCTCCTCGCATAATTCTAATCTTGTGATCTTAAGCATGTTTTAAGTATTCGCAAAGAAATTAAATTCCTAAGCATGTTTCTAAATAAGGAAAGGAAAGATGACTTACCTTGACAAGCATTTCCACCTTACAAAACAAATAAAGGATTAAATAATTTTATAAAATCGTAAACATGCTTCTAAGCACCAAAATAAATCCTAAATATGCTTATTTTAAGCATAAATTAACCTAAATATTCTTAATTCTAAGCAAGAAAAATAAAGAAGAAAATATGAGGGAGAAGAGAAAACTGCTTAGGACGTGTCCTTTTCGGATTTAAAATAATATAAAACATCTGAAAAATATTAGACTAGAAAGGACTCCTTGGAATTCTCACAAGCGTGTCATGGAAGAAGAGAAATAGGATTTCTAGATGGCTTGGGAAGTGTGACCAAGGTGTGCTTATATAGGCTTTTCTTGGAGTGAAAATGTGGTAAAAAACCAATGTGACATTCAGATAAACAGTGCTATGAATAGTACCTGTATGAACAATGCTGACCGACGGTTGAATAGTATTGGCCAGTAGTCGTGCCGACCGGTTGTTTTTGACAACCTTTCTTATTTTATAATTTTGCAATACAGTCCCTTTTAACCTTTATCTATTCAATCGCTCATAACTTTTTGAGTTCAACTCTAATTTGTAATTCGTAAATTTTTACGAAAACTAGACATCCGTAGCTTCATAACAGTTTATGACTTATAAAAATCGTCCTGGATTATTTTTTGTGATTTTTTGAAGTAATATGTCAATTTTTTAGACCTTTCACAAACTTCGTCTCACCTTTCCTTTCTTGGCCTCCAAGGGATTTTGGTCATTTTCTCCGTTCGAGGTTCATCTTCATTCCTTCACCAAGCCTCAAAAATTCAGTGTCTACATCTTCTTCTTCAGAAGAACATGCCTTAAGCAAAGTTCAGAAGGGAATCATTAGTGTCTTATAAATACCTCTTCTCCCTAGAGAAAGGGACATGAATACACACACAAAAGAGCACTTCTCATAGCACATGAATCATCCTCTAATATGTGATTCCCCATTGCCTTATCATTCTCCTCCAGGCTAACTTGATCGTCGGAGTGCAAATGCTAGTGAGCTATCGACTTTGCTCTCTCTCTTTCTTTTGTTTGGTTACTCGTGGAAGGGTATAAGCGAAAGGTGCATCCAACCCAACCCAATCCTCTTAGGCCAAGCTCTCACCATCCACTGTCACTTGAAAGCCCACCAATTAAAATCGAGCAACAATATACCACTACAAGAAATATTACTTTTCACAACATTAATTTACAGCGTTTTTAGTGTAGATGCTGTAAAAGAAAATTAGCCAACATCATATCCTCAGTTATTACAGCATGTGACTAACAAAGTGTTGTGCATAGTAAAATAGAAATAATTTAACAGCGTTTTTTAATTGCTGTGAATTTCTTTATAGTTTACAACAATAACTACTACGTTTTGGTTTAAAAAAATTAAATAAAATTTTTTAATTTTCCGCGCGTGGGTTGCCTAAAAATTGGGCGGCAATCCAATTGCATGCTATTGTGCAGCGTTGATTAGTTGCCGTGAATTTTTTTGTTAAGTATGCAGCTTCAAACGCTCCATTTTGGCTAGGAAATAAATTAAAAAAATTATTTCATGGCATTTCTTTTTCGCGGGTTTGCCTAAAAGAAATACCGGTAATACACTTTCATTTCACTGATTTCAACCCTAATCCCTCTCATTCCCTCTCAATCCCTCTCAATCCTTCCACCGTTTATCCCTCTCAATCACTCTCAGTCACAAAATTGGGGAAGTCAAGACTCTGTAATCGACTCACTCATGCCAACATCCTCACTCATGCCACTCCACCATCTCTAACCTCCTCACTTGTGTGTAATTGACTGGCCAACGCTCTATAATCGACTGGTTTGCATTTTCAATTTCGTTGCCGCTCAAAAGAACTCCATTGCAGCTCATTTTCACTTGCGTGGCTTGTCTCTATTTCACAGGTCAAGTCTTCTTCATTCTCTAGTTGGTGCCTCTTCCATAATCCTATGTCCTCTGTTTCTTTTAATTATTTATTTTTTTATTTTCAATATGAAATTTTCATTGTATTATTTTAGACTGTCCAGCAATGTAAATCTGTTTTTTGGTGTTTTTGTGTAAATATATGTGTTGAATCTGAGGCCCGTAGGGCATGGATGATATTGTTTGCTTGATTTTAATCACATACGACCTGATGCAAACACACATATTACTTAGCGTAATTTGTTGTTTTTGAATTTCTCTATTGACTATTTCTCTAGATAATCTTAGAAGTGATAATTCTACAATCAAAACTAAACTGTTCAAACCATGACAAGTCTAACTGCAATCAAAAGCTGAGACATAAACTAGCCTCAGGTAAAAAAATATGTGAAGACAAACCCATGCCCATACACGCCTTCCCAGTTAAGATGGATATGCAGAACAAAGAATAACCTTTTGAAACTTGACAGTAATATAAGGCCACAGAGCACCAATGTCAACAGCATCCACTAGGTCTAAATTGTAGAAAACTTCTTATATCCTAGTTTGTGTTTACCCGAGGCAATCTTCTGGACGTTCAATATCAAACGATTCAAAAACAAGATATAGATATTCGAAGCACATTCCAACTTTGATGTGTGTTGTGTGTATTTATGGATTAAGCAAAGAGTCAGCTTTTCTTTCTTTCGCTGTTGTTTTCACTTGACACCCCGTTTGTTTTAATTGTTTTGTGCACTTTGTTGGCATCATTGTATATATAAAAAGCTTCTTTGATCATTGTCTTCTTTCCTTATTCTTCTCCAGTTCATACTACTGTTCCGTTCCTTTCTAACAATAAACTCTGTTGAGTCTGGTCTGGTCTGGTCTGGTCTGGCCTGGTATTTGCTTTGTTTTGGTTAGTGTTGGGGAAGGAAGTAATATAGAGTGAGAATACTCATGAAGGGGCGAAAAATTAATTGGTTAATAATTAATTATTTCGATTAATTTCTTTGTAGTTAGGTGACAGATTTTCATCGTTTGTGTATGTGTGTGTGTTTGTCTTTTAGATTAACTAACTTTAAGTTAATGCCATCATTTTGTTGATGCTAGCTATGTGGGGACATCCAGGACAGATAACATTTATCTGGTTGGACTCTTTTATGTTAGCTTCGAGACCAAGCTATATTGCTTTTTACTAAACGTGATTTAACTTCTTGTCTTGCCCGGCAAGAAGAGCAGGTTACCGTCACAGTCTGTTTTTTGCATTATCTAGATTGGCAGTGTTGGATAATTTTTACATTGTTTTTGGTGTTTTGAATAAACAATACATAAAAGATGTATTGGTCCATATGTCAGCTGTAATCATGTTGAGTAGAAAGGGAAGTGCAATCAAGATCATTCAACTTAAAACCCTCAAGAAAAAAGATATTATATATGTATCCCAGTTTCAGTTATTTACGTTTCTACTTTCAAGTTTCCACTGTGCTTATATTAATATTATTGTTTTATTAAATTATAACACTACTCTCCTAGTAAAAAGAATATCCTATTACAGTATCAGCTGTTTGTAAGTTCAAACCAAGTCCTCCAGCACGAGTACTCAAGAGAAACATGAAGTATGGAGAGTCCGGAGCATTAAATTGCTTCAGTAAGACTCATCTTTCCTCCGTTTTAGTTGAGCCATCCAGTCTAAGAAAAAACATAAGCAACAACAACCTCTAACAAATAAATACTAATGCAACTGCATATATACCAAAACCTTAAAAGAACAAAATAAATAAACAAATAAGGAAAGAAATCAAATACATAAGTAGTGTAAAAAGAAAAAAGGTTTTCTTCCCCATCAGAGCCTTTGTGGAATTTACTCATTGCAAAGAAAGATCGGGCAGTCTTTACAATTATATGTTAAAAATTAGGAAAAGGGTGCATGTCATATAATCTTTTAGGAAATGGCCGAACTAGTTGATCACAAAAACAGAAAAATAATAGGTTTTTATCAAGTGAACAGGCCCCGTAAGTGGTCAAATTTATAGTTGTCTTTCATTAAGCATCTTCAATAATTGTATTGCTGTGTCCTACTTCTTACTCATAAGAAACACAATTAGAATTTTGAGCTAACTCCTAGCTGTATAGAGCATAAATGGCAATCAACGAAAATGCACACAAGAGAACAAATAGTAAGCATAAAACATAAATTAAACTTAGCAAGCCCAACTCTCCATGTTTCGTGAAATAGTAGAAAACAAACCAAACTAAAACCAAACTGAGCCATCATTTAGATTAACTAACTTTAAGTTAATGTTTTTTAATTTTCAAAATTTCAAAACCCTATTTAGGTTAATGCCAGACTGATATTCTCTGCACTGGCTTGCAACAGAGCACACTGTAACGAAACTAAAAGCATTTATTCTTTGTTTAAGATGATCTTTTCTTACTATTTGCTTTATCTTTTTCTGTTTTTGAGTGAAGCTTTTCCAATTTTGTAATGCTCTTCTCTTACTTTTTCTTTTTTGGGTTCATTTCTTTTCAGGTGGTTTTGCTTTTGATTCTAGCATTAAGTGGGGCTATTGAACATAACGTAGAACAAAGTGATGGGCACTGCAAATATGCAAGGTACCTTCCCCATGTTGATAGTTTTAAAATCAATTTATGGCTGATGGCGATATTACTATCAATTGCATTAATTAGTAGCATTGAGGATCATTAAAAAGAAACAGTAAAATTAAAACCTTGTCTGCTAGCACCATAGGCCACACCCACCTATGTTTATGAGCCCAACAGCGAACAATTGACTGAATCATCACCACTATTGCTCATCTTCTTTGTACAATTGACTATTTCTTATATTTAGTACATTAACTTTTTCTTATATTTTATTATTTTAATAAAAAATAAGTTTAAATGATATTTTATTGAGTTTAAAACCATACTTACTAGTTTGTATTTCTAAATGACATTTACAACAATCTAGAGGCTAGCTATGCAAGGATCCCTTGATTCTCTAAAATTATTGCATCAAATTTACTTTCTAACTAGTCATTCAATGATTAAAACCATACCTATAATGTTCTAAAACAATTTTAATTTCCAGTTAAATAAGGCAGAATATCTATGTAGAATAAACATTGAAAGATTTTATTATAAGTTACATTATGCTAGCTTTATAATTTCTTAGGATCATAGGATTTATATTATCATTATAGATCTTTGTTTTTTTATATAATTATCATTTACTGTGTTTATCTCTTTTGGGTGTCATTAAGTTTCATTCTTACACTTTATTTCATATTTCAGCTTGACCAGGCTTTGATTGTTGACTGTTGACCAAGATTTAGCTTACCAGCTTGACAGGCATGAAGCTTTAAGGACTTTCTCTAAAATTTTTTGATCAATGACAATATCATAAATCGCCGACACATGAAAATTACTTTGCTCCACCTGTTGAACCTGTACCTGTTGTTGCCTTTTTTTGTCTTTTGTTGCTCTTACTATAGTTATTGGTGCTTTGGTTGTTGTGCTTGTTGTTGTCTATCAAAGAATAATTGTTATTCTCTATGGTTCCTGATTTCAAATTACAAAACAATTGCAACTGTTGAATGTTCATCCATTTCGAATAACTGAGTTGGTAATAGGTAAATTTTGAACTAGACCATAAGACAAGAAGTTCAGAACTTCCATCTAAAACACCATAACAATAGTAACAATAGCCAACAATATATTTAAAAATTTAATTTTTCCATCAAATTTGTAATGGCAGGTTGAGTTTAAAATTAAGACCAAAAGTAAAATATTAGATGTGTTTGGTTGTTGTCACATCAAATGTCTAAACAACCTGTTCTAATTTTAGAAATGATAAAGCATTTATTTGCTATATATATATATATATATATATATATATGTATGTATATATATTAGCATCTTAAGGGTTCTAAGTGGATAAATTCTGTATAGAAATTGCATTTTAAGAAAATAGGAAGAATCTGAAATTTGACATGTTGGCGTTGCATTGATTTTATGCTTCTTATATATTAGGCAGGTTATACATCAACAAGTAAAGCTAAGGATGGATAAAACATGGGTCTATTTTCTAAGGTTTTCTCCCCCTTTCCTTTTCTTATAAGAAAAATTAAACCTAGTTTGCCTAGTTTAATTAATAGTAGTTTAATATTAGACTTTTTTTTTTTTTAACAAAACTATGTAGAACTTCTACTGAGTATCATAAGGGAGCTCAAAATTTTGTCGATACAGTTCAAGCTCAAATAAATAGTGATTTTATCTCTTACCTGTGCGTTAAATGTCTAAATTTATGCCATCTACATGTTGATGTGGTTTTTGAGCACTTGGTCATATCGGGGATGAGTCCGACATACACTACTTGGGTTTTTCATGGGGAGAAGCCGCAAGAGCAAGAACTACATGAAGATCATAACATCTCAACTACACATATGATGTATAAAGATGCATATGATGGAGATATTGATGAACTAGATCATCAACCAAATGAGGTTTTCAATCAAAAGTTGGAAGATGCAGAAGCTCCTTTATATTCAGGCTCTATAAAACATTCAACCATCTCAGCTACTATAGTTCTATTTAACCATAAGACTTCACATAGCTTATCTGATAAAGGTTTTACAGAATTATTACAAATCATTCGAGATTTGCTACCTCCAGATAATACTCTTCCTGGTTCGACATATTCAACTAAGAAGTTACTAAAGACATTTGACCTTGGGTATGAAAAGATAGATGCATGCGAAAAAGACTGTTGTTTATTCATAAAAGATAAGGAGCACCTAGATGCCTGCCCAAAATGTGGTACTTCAAGATGGAAAATCAACCAACGCACAAAAAAGGTTATGCAAGGAATTCCTATGAAAGTGTTGCGTTATTTTCCAATTATACCAAGGTTTAGACGGATGTTCAAGTCAATAGAAAGAGCTCAACAACTAACTTGGCATGCCACTCATGCAAGTATAGATGGCAAGATGCGACATCCAGTTGATTCTCCTGCTTGGTAAACAATTGATAGAAAGTGGCCTGAATTTGCATCAGATGCAAGAAATCTAAGGCTTGGGCTTGCAACAGATGGATTTAATCCTTTTCGTGATCTAAGCTCTAGGTATAGTTGTTGGCCAGTGATTTTAGTGACTTATAATCTTCCACCTTGGTTGTGTATGATGAAGGAGAATTTGATGTTGACTCTATTAATTCCGGGTCCTAAGCAACCTGGAAATGATATAGACATATACTTAGAGCCATTAATAGATGACTTGAAGGAATTGTGGGAAAATGGGGTAGAAGTATATGACTCTTATTCTAAGTCCAAATTTAATATGAAAGCTATCTTAATGTGGACTATAAATGACTTCCCCGCATATTGCAATCTAGCAGGTTGTACCACAAAAGGGAAATTTGCTTGTCCTGTATGTGGTGTGGACACATGTTCTCAATGGTTACCCTATAGCCATAAATTTGCATATATGGGACATAGAAGGTTTCTTAACCACAACCATCCTTTACGTAAGAAAAAGAATTATTTTGATAGAAATGAAGAGTCTAGGGGAAGACCTAAACAATTAACAGGCCATGAAATTTTCCATGAAGTAAGACATTTTGTTAATGATTGGGGAAAAGATGTGATGAAGAAAAAGAGGAAGAAGTCAGATGTGGTTCAAATGTGGAAAAAGAGGTCAATATTCTTTGACTTGCCATATTGGAAGGTATGTTAATTCACATATACATACATCTATATATTATTAGATTGTTTTTGTTTTTAGGCCAAATTAAATTAAAGATTGTGACTAACAATAATTTAACCTCCAAAATTTATTGCTTTACAGGGCTTAGTATTACATCACAACTTAGATGTCATGCACATTGAGAAGAACATTTGTGACAACATTGTTAGTACATTGTTAGATTTGAAGGGAAAGTCTAAAGATGGTCTAAACTCTAGAAAAGATTTGCAAGCAATGAATATTAGACCTGATTTGCATCCGACGGAAAAGGGCAAAAGAGTGTACTTACCACCAGCCATGCACACACTATCCAAAAGGGAAAAAAAATCTTTTGTAATAGACTTTTTTAGTTAAAGCTACCCTATGGATATGGATCTAATATTGGCAATTGTATTCAAGTAGATGAATGTAAAATTATGGGTTTGAAGTCTCATGATTATCATATTTTGATGCAACAATTGCTACCAGTAGCTATATGGGGGCTTTTACCTAGAGGACCAAGAGTCACAATATTTCAACTTTGTGCATTCTTCAATGAATTATGCCAAAGAGTGATTGATGGCACCAGGTTGGAAGAGATGGAAAATGATATTGCTGAAACTATATGTATGTTAGAAAGGTTTTTCCCTCCTTCATTTTTTGATGTAATGGTGCATTTGAGTATTCATTTGGGACGGGAAGCTCAACGTTGTGGTCCAGTACAATATCGTTGGATGTATCCTTTTGAAAGGTAATTTCAACTAACTTTGTGTCCATATATATATATATACATGATATCTATAATAGCGGGGTAATATTAATTTTTCAGATTCATGAAGATACTAAAAGGGTATGTTAGGAATCGTGCACGACCTGAAGGATGCATAGCTGAGTGTTATTTAGCTGGTGAGTGTATGAAGTTTTGTGCTGAATACATGAAAGCATCCCAACATGTTCACGAAGGAAATGATGAAGAGTGTTCGCTTACTGGTGGAAAACAAATTATTTTGGATGATCAAGAACTAGAAAGTGCTCATCGTTATGTGCTATATAATAGTGCTGAAGTAGAACCATATTTCGAGTATGTATAATGTAGTATGCATTACATTTGGTAGTTAAGCATTACTATATGATAAATTGGTTCACTCATTGTATTTCTTTCTATATAGAATGCATATACAGGAGTCGAAATCTTTAGATAGACGATTATGTCACCCAAGGAACAGAGCTTTACTACAAAAGGAGCACCAAGATACATTTTGTACATGGCTATCATCGAAGGTTATATAATTTTTCAAATATATGTATGATATAATATATATGTGTGTGTGTGTGTGTGTGTGTGTGTGTGTGTGTGTGTGTGTGTGTGTGTGTGTGCATCAACTTGAAGTTTCTAACATAATTGAGGCTTAAACAGATAAAGTGTCAAGCAACTGGGATCAGTGAGACATTAAAATGGCTTGCATTTGGACCCAAAAGGACAGTAATGTCATACTCGGGATATACTATCAATGGTCTTCGTTTTCGTACAAAGGATGGTGAAAAATCTACGCAAGATAGCGGTGTCTCTATTGAAGCAGAAACCATATGCAGATCCAGTGTCAAAGATACTAATCATGTGGTTGAAAAGATATTCTATTATGGAATTATCAAAGATATCATTGTACTTGATTACTACACATTTAAAGTACCATTATTTAAATGTGATTGGGCCAACACTACCAATGTGAGGAAAGAGAATGGGTTTACTATTGCTAATTTATGTGAAGGACAAAGTCAATTCGACAAAGATTCATTCATTTTGGCATCGCAAGCAAAACAAGTCTTTTATGCGAAGGAAACTGATACATCATCCTGTTTCATTGTATTACAAGCCCCATCAAGAAAGTTTCATGATATGGATATGTATCAAGATAGTATATTCACTTCTTTTTCAGGAATAGATACATCTATATTAAGCTTGTCTAGAAACATAGGTGAAGATGATAATAATGTAAGAGAGGATTGTGATGGACAGTATGTGTAATTAGCATGGTTGATGTTGCTTTCTTATTGGATGTGTTATATTTGTATATAATAAATGTATTTGCTGTTTCATTGACAATTTTTTTAACACTTTGTTATGCCAATTATTTCTATTTCATAACTTGTTTCCTATCACAGGATACCAAAAGAGTAGAGGGGTAGAAAGTTGTTTACATCATGTCGAAAGACCAAGGAGAAGTAAGTCTAAGTACTTTATTGTCATAAGTAGACTGATTAATGTTTGTTATTTACTTTATGAGCTGATATAAATTGTTTTAATGTCATTAAACAGTCTTCTAAACAAGCAGCAAAAAGGGCCAAAAAGGATCGGGCAGCTATAGGTAGAG
Organism: Boswellia sacra; assembly: GCA_013180625.2. Taxonomy (NCBI): domain Eukaryota; kingdom Viridiplantae; phylum Streptophyta; class Magnoliopsida; order Sapindales; family Burseraceae; genus Boswellia; species Boswellia sacra. Next base: position 138,413 of record SNVD02001904.1, on the reverse strand, counting down.
CCTTACGAGATGAGATTGAAGACAATGAAAACATTGATTTTATGGATACTAATTCTGACTCTAGAACACAACCTTCTTCCACTGCAAAAAAGAAGAAAAGGGGTAATGCAAAGATTCAATGGGTTGCTCCTCCTGATGGCCAACCCGTGGAGGTAGAGTTTAATGAATATGGGCAAGCTGTAGGTAAAAATTCAAATAGATTGTCTTCTTACATTGCTTGTTTAGTAAGAGAGATGGTGCCTATAACATATGACAACTGGCATGCCGCAGATGATGATCTTAAAATGAGACTTTGGATTGCCATAAAGGTAAAGACATCAATTTTAGTAAGTAGATATAACATGGTTTATATATATGTCTACTAAGTCCTAATTTCTTGGGTTTTTCCTCTTACAGCAACACTTCATTCTTGAGGAATGTCATAGCCAATGGGTGTTAATGACAATGGGCAAGACGTGGAGAGCTTACAAATCAGAGTTGTCACGTAAAATTAGGAACTTGTTATCTGATAAAGATATGAAGGACCACCTTGCAGCGTTGAAGGACTTGAAGCCTTGGCATATCAAATGTGATAAAGAATGGGGCAAGTTTCTTAAGCAAAGAACTTCTAAAGAATTTCAGGTAAATAATGTAGTTTCCAAACTTAGAATATTTAAGTTCTTATATATTCCAATTAATTTACTTTCACCTTTATTTAGGCGAAGAGTTCACATTATCAATATTTGAGAGGAAAACAAAAGAAAATACACCGGACAAGTCGTAAAGGAATGGCTCGCCTAAGATATGAAATGGTAAAATTTATTGTTAAATTACAATCAGATTGTTCAATTACTTTTTCAATCAAATTGTCTTATTTTTCAATTACTTATCATGCTTACAAGTGGAGACTCAAGAGAATCCTAAAAAATCGATAACTAGAGTTGATGTGTGGATTCGTGCTTGTTCTAACAAAGATGGGAAACCAAGCAGTGAGGAGGTTACTGAATCAATGGTAAAAAACTTTTTTCTATTTAAATTTATTTTCATATTCCTATAGATTACTCTAAACTACTGATTACTTGGACTAAATTTTTCATATTTGATATAGGAAAAAATTGAAGAATTCAGGAAAACCCAATCAAGTGATGGTTCTAATATCAATGGAGATGCTATCAACCATATATATGGTCCAGAACGTCCAGGAAGAGTGCTAGGAGGTGGATTTGGAGCTACACCAACAAGAATGGCTTTAGAGTCATTAAGCAAGTCAAATAATACAAAAATGCAGCATCAATTAATGGATCTTCAAAACAAATATGATGAACTTAAGAACATTTAATCAAACATGTGGCCAATAGTCAGGTAGTCAGTGTACTTTATGTTAGTTTTTGATGTGATTGTGTTAATGATGTATTAAATGGAGTTTAGATTTTAATTTTGGAATCATAATGTTGTTCTCTAAAATGTTGTGTTGTAAAGAGTACTTATATTACTAATTGCCAAATACTTTTCAGGACCAAGGAGTAGATATAATGCAAGATTTTGTAAACAATGGGACACAAGATACTCCACAAGTAAGTATAATTCTGACATTTATTTACTTTATGATTTTGCATTAATTATAATCCCAAAACTGATTTATAATATTGTAAAAAGGAGTATCACCTAAGGTTTCCTCTGATTATTAGTTGTTTCATCCACGTGAATATTAGTTGTGGCAAATACTTGCTATCTGATTCGCGGATTGCTTTATTAACTTGTTTGAATCATTTTTTCTGTCTCTCTACAGGTTGCTTGGGTTTGTCATCCATGCACAACTATTTGAATGAATAATTACTGAAAATGTTTAAGATTTGAATTCCTTTTTCGTTGCTAGATTTTTGCTTCGTTTTTTTCCTTTGCCAATGGCTCTTTTCGAATACTGCTTTCATTCTAGAATCATGATGTCTTATATGATTGAACAAAATGTGTAACACAGGATGAATGCTTAGAAATCAAAAGTACCTTAGATGGGTTAAAAGGGCTATGAGGATCACAATTTGATGGATAGGAACTGTCATTGTAATTAGGCCACAGTCCATGAATGCCAAAAATCTGTTGTAGGCTTTTTATTGGCTGGATAGTAGTATTGTGAATGCCAAAAATCTGTTGTAGGCCATAGTATTGTTGTAGGCTTTTTATTGGCTGGATATTTATTTACCTAATGCTTGTCTAAAGTGTAACCCTTGTCTTGGCTGGATCACTCTAATAAATTTGTTATTAATCCTAAGCAAGTTAATTTACATTTCTTCATGATTTCTTCATGTTTCTCAATAAGTTAGTTGTGTGCAGGCTTATAGTTATGATTCAAGTTGTTTTCTTTTGACAATATAGTTTATGTTTGTTTACAACACGTGAGAAGTTGTAATATGACTAATTATATTTTCTTATTGAATTATAAAAGGTGGAAAAGAACAATGATGTTGGTTGTGGCTCAAATAACTTGGAGAATGCTCAATGTAAATTGCTGGATTGGATGCGAACCAATGCTATAGTGGGAGAAGGAAAAATTGCATCAACAGATCCACATTCATAGGTACATCATGTGTTTCTTGGACCAGACTGTTGGAAAATTTGGGTGACAGTGGCACAAGTGGAGAATACACCTTTATATCGTCCTACAACCGAATTTCATGTCCTTAGTGATGCAGTAGGAAGCACCATTGCTTGGCCAAAGAATTATGCTAAGTTAGACTAGCTAGTTGGTGCTTAGTTAATGGTTAAATGCTACAGGTTATGGTATTTTGTTGTCATATTGAGTTGAATTGAGATGATATTTTTATGTGTACTTGGTGTTAAAGCAAGATGTTTGACACATCCGAAAAAGGATTGTCTCCCAAGTATAGGAGTGTCGAAGTAATAAAACCCGGTGAGACCGGGGTCGATCCACGAGGAAGGAAATTTAAGCGTTACAAATTATAAGCTAAACAAATGTGATACGGATGATTCAAAGAGGTGACATGATAATATCAACAAGTATGTAAGATGGTAGGCGGTATTACCGACCATTCAAATATAAAACAAAAAGCAAGAGGAGGTAAAACCATCCATGGAAATAGGTGGTATAACCAACCATAGTAAATTAAAGAATAATTTCATAAGGTGGTAGAACCTACCATAGTAAATAAAATAAAAAGTTCATAAACAATAGAATAATTAAAATACAAGAGGAATTAACACAATAACAATGAAGGCTAAGGTTAGGGGATCCGCCCTTGATATTTCAAATAAGGATAATTAACCCATTTTAGTTATATGAATTATATTTGTTTCATTACCAATATTTATACCACTTCTTGTAAATGGGTTCAAGCATCCAATGTGCCAATCATCATATGTCTACAACAAATCAAGGTTCCTAACTAGATTCGTGTCGGTAAGGAAGAACCATACATCATCTAGAAAGGATCCAAGCATTTGATGTGCCAAGGATTGTCGACAATGGATCAAGACCTCCACTTTACGAGTGGTGTCAAGATTGATTAAGAAATTAAATATAAATCATATTGAATAAACATTATAAGATTAAGATTATTAAGCACATATTAAGGGTTAGAGAATCCTTATTCTCATATCAAGGGTTTCACCCTTTCACCTTAGCAAAAGAGAAATTAGAAGAACATTATAATAGAAAGAAAATAAAATGCAAGAAAAAGGAAATTCATTAATAACATAAACACACAAAACACAATACAAGATCCTAGCCAAAGCCAAAATGTTCCAGCCAAGGCCAAGATGCCCTAATGGGTCACAAGGCACCTCTATTTATAGATACATCCAGGGGCAAACTTGTCAAATTACAAGGGCATAATTGTCAAATATTAGTTGTAAATATCTTTGACAATTGGGATCATTAGGCACCGACTTTGACCATCAATTTTGACATCGAAATGTTGTGAATTTTAATCACATGTCTTCATGAAAGTTGTAGATATTTCTCTCAGCTTTCTAGAACATATCGATTTACACAATTTGGATACGTTTTTTGAGAGATATGGTCCAAATACTGAGGCTTGGTCAGACTAGGCCGAGACTATAGATGGGTTCATTTCAAGCCCAATTTTGGTCTACTAAGAGCCCGAATTTGATGATGCTTGTGAAATGCAATCTTGTAGACAATTGAATCAGCTTTTCAAAACATTAAGATTTGCACCATTCTGAACTATAAATAGAAAGTTATGCCCATTTTACCGAACCTGTAACAAAACCAAAATTAGGAGGAATTAATTCTAAAGATACAAATGCTACAAATATGCTTAAGTTGAGGAATTTAATGATACTATTAATGCAATATGATGAACTAAACTCTTATTAAATATACATATTTAAGTGTTCATCAATGTTTGTTATTATGACATAAGATATTTCAAAAGTTTTGTTTTTTGCTTATGAAATATTTGCAATTGATTACTGATGAATATTGGATTAAACTTAATAATTGAATTGAAGTTAGAGTGTGTTATTAATATTTGAATGAAATGAGTGGTATTTTCTTTTAATTGTATTTAAAAAAAATCAAAAATTGTTTACAGCGTTTTATAAATGTTGTTAATATCTCATTACAACATTTTTAACAAGTTGCAAAAGTCCTCCATAACGATTACTAAGTGCTGTGAACAACATACAAATTCTCCAGCAAACATGCTCAGCGTTCTTAAAGAGCTGTGAAGTTACTTTTACAGCGTTTATTAAATGTTGTAATATTATATTTATAGCGTTTTATCACTACAACATGAAAGACCTTTTACGGCGGGCAAAAACCGCCGTAAAAGCCTTTTTACGGCGGTTATACGGTGGTTCACAACCGCCGTAAAAACAACCGTAGTAAAAGCTTTCACGACGATTTTTGTCCGCCGTAAAAGGTTATTTACGACGGTTTTCTTGTTCGACGCAAAAACAAACGACGAAACAGAATTTGGAAATAAGACACCTTTTTACGGCGGCTTATAAACCGCCGTCTATAACTTTTTACGTCAAACATAAAACCGCCGTAAAAAGTTCATAAACCGTCGTAAATAATACCTATGAAACCGCTGATGCGTTCGAAACTAGCAAGTATACTAGTCGCACAAGTAATAAAGTGATGAGTGAGATATCGTTCCCACAAGGATTGATTCTAATTAAATTTGTTATTTTCCAGCAACAATAAACTAAATATGGGGGGTTTTGTTGAATGATTAATTAAACTGAATACGAAGGCAAATAAAGAATAACACAACACAATATTAAATGAATTGAAAATTCAATGAGAGACACTTGGTTAAGGGTTCTTTCTCTACCACAAGATATGAATTTGTTAATTAACATAGAATTGTAATCCAATTACAGCATTGAAGTTATCAACCGTAGATAACAACAAGCTCTGTTATCCCAATCTTTCCTTACTTTGTTGTTAAATAAAACAAGCTCTTTATTTAATCTCTATCCATTAAACAACCTAGAACAAGCTCTCTAAGTTTAATTCAATAGAAGCATTACGATGAGAAAGATAGGTTGATCTAAGCAATAATCACACAAGTTCGGATTATTTAACCTAGGTTGTATTTTCCAATTGCAATCTCTGATCACAATTTTGCTACTAATGATTGGAAATTCATGACAATTACGGATCAAGATTTCTAATCTAGTAATAGACAACAACAGATTATATTCAGTTGGCCATTCCAAATACAATCAGTAAGCAATCATAAGCATTAGATATGGGAAAATACAAGCAACTTCAATTAGAGAATTGGATAACAATTTCTTACACAATCAACTCACAAAATCCATATCAAGGGCTTTGAAATCACCCTCAACCAATTCAGATTTAGTTACACATATTCAATCAGAATAACAAATACAATACAGAGAAATTCCAGAATTGAAAAGGAAAGAAAGAACTTAGCAAATTCTTTGAAAATCTTCTTTGTAGATGAATCTTCTTGGAATTGTAGTTCCTCCTCTTTCAAAATCTTCTTTCTCCTTCAAGAACTCCAAGGGATGAGAGAAATCCAGAAATGCAGCCTCCTCCCACGTTTTCCCCTCTTCAAGTTATGAAAATAAAACCCTAAAATGTGTTTAAATACTCTGCTACAGTAACGTGCTACAGTGTCCCGTATTATACATGCTACAGTGATGTGTGGAATTACATTTCTACACTTCTTACACTGTTTTGATTACAACTTTCAGTACACTGAATGGATTCATAAACCGTAAATTTCTCCAAAAAGTAGACTTCGAGAGCTTTTCAACGGTATATGATAGGTCATCGGGTTCATTGTATATCAATACAATTAAATCCGAGAAGATGGTTGACTAGCAGAGGTGAAAATGAAGGGTTTTACTCCATTTTTGTGCAAGTTGCTCCAAAACTCCTACAAACATCAAAACCACACAAAAACATAAAAATACCAAGGAATATAGCAAAGAAACATGGACGAATTGATATGAAAATGATATATAAATAGACACTTATCAAATTCCCCCACACTTAGACTTTGCTAGTCCTCGAGCAACTACGACAATATGAAATAAAACTAAACCGAAATAGAATCAACAAAAAAATTAAAACACACAAATGCTTCATCTTGCAAATAGGCCTCAAAGATTGTACTTAATTATAACCCAAGGAAAACTTCAAAAAAATGCACTTGATCAAGAATTTTATCCGAAAGATTAGTTTCGCTTCACTTCAATTCTTCAAGTGTGTGTGTATAGAGCCATTCTCACCTAATCACTTGTAACCCGGATGAGTTTATGCATAAAAATGAATCATATTTAATATTGAAGATGTGTAGATAAATGAACTCCATAGACCTGCTTTTCAAGTCACTCTCCACTAATGTAGACATGCACAACACCAAGGATCAAGTAGGGCTTTATTAAGCTTGTAACGTTTGGCTTGGGTGAAGGTATGATAAAGAATAATAATTTGGCTCAAATCACCCACAAACACATAAATCATTCAAGACTATGTAGAGCTCAATCCTATAACACAACTTTATTTTAATTCACCAGGTTACGCCCCCAAACTTATTTAGAACACTCAATCTTTTTTTTTTTTTTTTGCAGAAAACAAAAGAAAAATACACCCCCACACTTTGTTGTTTCATTCTTTTTAAGAACACTTAAGGGTATAGATCTCTTATTCTTCTTCTTTTGTTCTTTTTTTGTTCTTTTTTTTTTATATTACACTTCCCCTCCCCCACACTTAAACAACACATTGTCCTCAATGTGTAAGTATGTGGACGATAAGTACAGATTGGCTTTTTTTCTTTTTTTTTTTTACAAACACAATAGAACTCACTTGCATTGCTCATGACACATCCCAACCTCCTCTAACTTCCCAAAACCAGAACATAGCTCAAAATTTAATTGTGAATGATCTACATGCTCATAGGTAAGGGATAAACTGTTTGGAACAAATTCATTTGAGGTTAGGAAATCTTTTAGTGAGTTAACAAAGAAAAAGGTTTACAAGAGGCTCAAAGGGGTAACTAGGGATCAATTTTAGTCAAGGTTGGCTCTTAAGGCTCAAACGGTCCAAAGATGGCCTAAATAATTTCCCCAATGTTGCACAGTCTAGGATTTAGCCTCGAGTGACCATCAAACAAGTTCTAGAATTCATTGAAATCTGAAGTAACATTTAAATTACATCAACTTTCTCTAAGTGAACAAATAACTCAGTGATAATAGCTCAGTGCTCAATGTTGCGCAAGGAATCAAAAGCAAAGCGAAAACCATAAACATTTCAAGCACACAGATCCATGCATCATTTATTATTTTCCAAGAGTTATTCTTAATTCAATCATTATCTTATCATCGACCCTCTAAATGCAAGAAAAGAGGTACGTGGCGTTGTTACACCTGAGTCAAGATTGTATATTTCAACAATCCGTAGGACCAGTATCCCGCAGACTTAAGGTTTCCAGCCTATATACCTTTATTATGAAAGAACAAAACAAGACACTTCAAACAATATGAAATAAACAAACTATAGATTTATTTAGAGAGAATGCGTTTCAAGGGTTAAAGAAACCCCATATTCTGCCATTCTCAATTTTTTTCCACAATTGTTTTTTTTTTAATCGAAACTGATAAAGATAAAAACACATAACAACTCTAAATTACGCAAAACTAAACTCACTCATAAAATAACAAAGTTCACAAGTCAGCAAACAAAAACAAGTTAGTTAGAATGGGCCTAAAAAGTTTAGAAGTTAGCCTCCTTATTCAGCCATTATGGATTGAAAGAGATCCAGAATGCGTTTCAAGAGAACTTGAACTTTTTAAGCCACCACTCTAAAAACTGAGATTAGAAAATATTACCTGGGGCGAAAGAAACAACTGAAAATCTTAAAAAAACAAAATAAATAACACAATAAAAAGAAAGCAAACAAAAACGAAGCAAACCAGCAAAGAGATTACAGAGGAGCGTTAAATCCAGTTACGCCTCTTATTGCCTTCTCCAAACCAATCTATCCGAGCTTGTTGGATCAGGTGAATAGACGAATGCTTGTAATTTGTCAATAACCTCCCCTGCAGTTGAAGCTGTAACCAGGATTTGCCTCGCGACGTGAGATGAAGTTTTTTTCTACTGCTTGATCAAGAAAAGACAACAAACCATCAAAAAAAATTATTGACATTTAACAAACCAATGGGTTTCCGATGGATGTTTAGCTGTGCCCAAGAGGTGATTTGAAATATCTCCTCTAATGTACCATAACCACCAGGGCAAAGCTATAAATGACGGACTTAACAACCATATGTTGCAATACGCTCATGCATGCTAGAGACCTGTAACTCTTCCCCATTGTTGCTACGATATCTCGTACAGCTAATGGTTTAGGGATAATGCCGAGAACTTTGCTCCCTCCTAGGGATGCAGCTGTGCACACACCCCATTAACCCAAGACTACCCCCTCCATAAATCAAATGAATACCCTCTCGCAGCTAATGTCCTACCAAGATCAAGAGCTGCTGTTGTAAACTCTCCATCTTTACCAAATTGCGATCCACAAAATACGCATATATTTTGAATCGCCGAATTGGTGTTTTCTCCATTTCTACAAGTGCTCTAACTTGTGTAAGACACGTTAGATAGGTTATGCTTTTCAAGTGCAAGACAGGTTATAATGACATTTGAAAATATGGAGAATGGATATATACACGTAAAACTCTCAAATTTGACACATGGGGACATAATTTCGGTGGGGGTTGCTCGATGCAGATTTATCGCCCCAGATTTGAAAAAATGAGATATGCTTTCGGCGAGGTTTGACAAACCTACACACTTGTCTCCCACGTGAACATGAAAAAAAGATATACTTTCGACGGAGGTTGACAAACCTCCACACTTGTCTCCCACGTGTCATGATGGTAGTCATATGGTTTGTCAAAAAGAAAACTTGAAATAAAAAACAAAAAAAAACAACAACACCAACAAAAAACATTGATAATCAGATCAAACGAAACAAGAAAAAAAAATTCGACAACAACAACACACATTCAAATATACAAGTAGTTGTGATTGTGGCTCACATCTTCCTCTGGTTTTACGTCCAGTAACGGCTGAAACCCTTTTATGAGTCGGGGATTTGCTTCCCATCCAGTTTTCTTATAAACTGGCAAACAGGGTCGTTTTTAGTCAGATTCCCTAGACTATAACACTGCAATTCATCACGAAATTGTGTCCATAGATTAAGCAATTCACGTTGAACAAGTCCACAAGAATGTGACTCAAGAGTTAAAAACATTATCCAGCGACTCATTACTCAAACCATCTTAATAAATGAAAGTTTATCTTCTCTATTCCTGGCACAAAACCTAATGAACGACAAGTCTGGTTACAATTTCCATCTAGCACATTTATAACATACTTGTAACCTCTTCGCTCTTCGCCTCTTGGCGTAGCAGTTTTTCCTAGACCAGGCATGTATTTTGCGAGATTAATGTCAGGCTCACCGGACAATCTCACCTTGGCTTCGATAAGCCATCGGATATCCGCAGGCATTTAAGAGCATCAATCCAAAGTCTAGTCATCCGTACTTTATAAATTTTAAACACAGCATTTTTGAGGAAGTGAAGGGAAATATTTACGAAGGTTCGACAGAAAGATATCGCATCCATTGAAGAGAAGCAAAGGAGAGATGTTACGATAATGCGATTGAGTTGTTCTTCTCCCAGATATGCACGTTTCAAACCTTCGAACAATGGCTTCAAACTCCCGTTTGAATGTTCCTCAAGCTGTTGCACAACTGAACTCGAAGCACGGAATAATCAAATTAAACACAAGAAAAGAAAAGAAAAGAAAAGAAAATAGAGACACATAAAAGAAATAAAAACACAGAGCAAACGAAAGTCAAAAAACAAACAACAAAGCAAATGAGATAAATGGCAAAGAGAGATAAAACCTGATAATTATAATGCCCATGAGAGGAATCTCCTCGAAACAAAAAATTGATCATTACTACCTTCTTTTCTTGTCTCTTTTTATTTATGTTTCAAAAACATTGGGTTGCCTCCCAATAAGGCTTGGTTTAACGTCCTCAGCCTGACGTTACTGCCTCACCCATCAAGATAAGTTGCTCGTAGAGAGGTACCTCCTCGATGTCCTGCATCACTGAATTCTCATAGTAAGGCTTCAACCTGTGCCCCATTCACCTTGAATACTTATCCATTTTTAAGCTCTTGATTTCCACTGCACCATGAGAAAACATTAGTAATAACAAAAGGTCCAACCCATCGAGATCGTAATTTACCTGGAAATAACTTGAGGCGAGAATGAAATAAAAGAACTTTCTGTCCCACTTCAAAATTCTTCCTGGAGATCATTTTATCATGAAATGCCTTAGTTCTCTCCTTGTAAATTCTGGAATTCTCATAGGCATCATTTCTAAGTTCTTCCAATTCTTGCAGTTGAAGCTTCCTTTGTTCTCCAGCAGCATCCATCTCCATGTTACAAAGCTTTACTACCCACCATGCTTTGTGTTCGAGCTCTACGGAAGGTGACATGGCTTACCATAGACTAACCTATACGGAGACATACCAATAGGTGTCTTGTAAGCAGTTCGGTATGCCCAAAGTGCATCATTAAGTCGTAGGCTCCAATCTTTTCTGTTCGGATTCACTGTCTTCTCGAGAATGGACTTGACTTCTCGATTGAAACTTCAACTTGACCACTAGTTTGTGGATGATATGCAGTAGACACCTTGTGAGTGATGTTGTATTTCTTGAGCAAGGCTTCAAATGATCGGTTGCAGAAGGTGTCCCTCTGTCGCTAATCATGGCTCTTGGTGTTCCAAATCTCGCAAAAATGTTAGATTTCACAAAATCTACAACAACTTTAGAATCATTAGTTCTCGTAGCTTTGCTTCCACCCATTTAGAAACATAATCCACAGCAAGTATAATGTAAACATTACCAAAAGATGAAGGAAAAGGACCCATGAAATCAATACCCCACACATCAAAAATCTCACAATAAGTATAGGGGTTTGTGGCATTTGATTTTTGGCACTTAAATTACCTGTCCTTTGACAACGGTCACCAAGCTTTGCAGAACAGATATGCATCTTTGAACAATGATGGCCAGTAGAATCCGCAATCAAGAACTTTAAGGGCTGTTCTTTTTGGTCCGAAATGACCTCCACATGCATAAGAATGACAGAAGGTTAAAATTGAATTAAATTCAGATTCAGAAATGCACCTTCTTATCACTTGGTCATAACAATGTTTCCATAAGTACGGATCATCCCATATGTAATACTTGGCAATGTTCTTGATCTTGTCTCTTTGAGCTCGAGTCAAGTCATGTGGTAGCTTTTTGGTAACTAAGTAGTTGACCAATATCTGCATACCAAGGGGCTACTACATTTAGAGACAACAATTTGTTCATCCGGAAAACTTTCTTGTAATGGCAGTACATCCTCGTCATGGACAATGCGACTAAGATGGTCTTCAACTAAGTTTTCACTTCCCTTCTTATCTTTGATCTCCAAGTCAAATTCCTGTAAAAGGAGTATCCACCTGATAAGCCTTGGTTTTGCATCTTTCTTTGTGATCAAGTACCTCAAAGCTGCATGATCAGAATAAACGGTTACTTTAGTACCAATCAAATAAGATCGAAACTTTTCTAAAGCAAAAATAACTACTAGCAGCTCTTTCTCAGTGGTAGAATAATTAAGTTGAGCATCATTTAAAGTCCGAGATGCATAGTAAATGGCATGTGGAATTTTGTCAATTCGTTGACCCAAAACGGCACCCACAGCGTAGTCACTTGCATCGCACATGATCTCGAATGGATGATTCCAATTCGGAGATTGGATTACTGGAGCCGAAGTCAAGAGTTCCTTCAGTTTCTCAAATGCCTCTTTGCATTTCTCATCAAATTCAAAGGCCACATCATTCTGTAATAATCTGCATAGGGGCAATGCTATCTTCGAGAAATCTTTGATGAATCTACGATAAAAACCTGCATGACCAAGAAACGAACGAATATCCCGCACACTTGTGGGAGGTGGTAAGGAACATATAAGATCTATCTTGGATTTATCCACCTCTATACCCTTATCAGAAATAACATGTCCCAAAACTATACCCTGATCTACCATAAAATGACATTTCTCCCAATTCAGAACAAGGTTAGTTTCTATACATCTTTGAAGTATAAGGGTAAGGTTGTCAAGGCATTTATCAAAAGAAACACCAAAAACACTAAAGTCATCCATAAATACCTCAATAATGTTCTCAACATAATCAGAGAAAATACTTACCATACACCTTTAGAAAGTGGCAGGGGCATTGCAAAGACCGAATGGCATGCGTCGATAGGCAAATGTACCGAATGGGCATGTGAATGTAGTTTTCTCTTGATCCGCAGGGGCAATGACAATCTGATTATATCCTGAATAGCCATCAAGAAAACAATAATGAGAATGACCTGCTAATCTCTCCAGCATTTGATCAATGAATGTCAAAGGAAAGTGATCCTTGCGAGTTACTGTATTTAGCTTCGAACAACTTGACTGGACTCACCCACATTGCTATCCGAAATTGGATAAATCACACCCACATCTAACAATTTCACAGGATTTCTTTCTTGACAACTTCACATCATTGGAGGATTCACCCCCGTTTGCTTCTTCGGTGGGCTTGGATTCCTTCTGTAATAAGATCGGTGCATGCATATGGCTGGGCTATACCTTTGATTTCAGCATTGTCCCCCCAATGCTGTTTTTGTGATCTCCTAAGCACTCGGATGATTTCTCTTCTTGCAATGTGTAAGGCCCTTGGCTATTATGACTGGCAAAGTATCTTTCTCACCTAGGAATACATGCTTCAAATGATCTAGAAGAGGTTTAAGCTCCAAGGCAGGTGCTTTCATCACGGAAGGTAGAAGTTTCTCATTAGATAAAGTCAATTCAATGTACGAAACATCATACCTGTTTGTGGTGATAGCTATAGTCTCATCCAAGCTTGCCACAGCTTCCTCCACTTCTTTAGACACTTGTATCAACTTCCTCGATTCTCTGGAATTTTCCTGGCCCCAATGTGCTCACTTATGGCTACTTCCAAGGGATCCTTGCGAGTTAACTCAAAAAGTTGTTGTGCCAAAGAATCAATAACATCAACTGCAAAAACAGAATGCAAGTCACTAGGGTACCTCATTGCCTCAAAATATTGAAACGAATCACCTCGCCATCAAACTCCATGGTGAGAGTGCCATCATGAACATCAATCTTCGTTCGGGCAGTTTTCACGAATGGCCTCCCTAAAAGAATTGGTGTTGGATTGGGAGACGTCTCATCCTCCATTTCCAAAACATAAAAGTCTGCTGGAAAAACCAATTGATTCACCTGCACAAGCACATCTTCCACAACTCCCTTGGGATATGCATTAGAACGATCATCAAGTTGAATTACAATACCAGTTTTCGCAAGGGGTCCAAGATTCAAAGAAGCATAAATAGAATATGGCATGACATTAATAGATGCTCCTAAATCTAACATAGCTCTTTCAAACTTGGTATTACCAATGGTGCATGGAATGGTGAACGTACCTGGATCTTTGCATTTCGGAGGAATTTTTCTTTGCAATACAGCTGAAACATTTTCCCCCACACTTACCTTCTCATTTCCTTTCAACTTCCTCTTGTTGGTGCATAACTCTTTGAGAAATTTTGCATAACGAGGCACTTGCTTGATAGCATCCAGAAGTGGTATGTTTACCTCGATCTTGCGAAAAGTTTCCAGGATTTCTTGTTCTTGTTCCTCCTTCCTTGATTTTGCAAATCTGCTGGGAAATGGTGGAGGGGTAACATATGAATGAATGGAAATTTTAGGATTTACCTTAGAAGTGGATGTTTTGTTCATGGTAGAAGTGGTATCATCCCCTTCATCAATTTGTGATTTCTTTGGTGGAATCTCTAATTGCTTTCCACTTCTCAAAGTTACAGCACTAGCATTCTCTCTTGGATTGATCACTGGCTGAGATGGTAATTTTCCTGAGCTTTGACTCTCAAATTTGCTCATGTTAGTGGCCAATTGTCCCTATTTGACTTTCTAGGTTTTGGATATTTGCCCTAGTTTCCTGCTGAAATTGCATTGTGTTAGTGGCAAGTGCTTTAACAATATCCTCGAGAGACGTACCTGAATTTTGTGGAGCTGGTTGCGGTGCTGGTTGTGGTGTTGGTGGTGGTTGTGCTTGAAATGGTTGCTGCACCCTTGGTTGATTGAAACCTGGTGGTCGATTTGGTATGGCATTTGGGGCAATTGGTTGATGATTCCCATATCTTAAATTAGGGTGATCTCTCCATCCAGCATTGTAAGTATTGGAGAAAGGGTCATACCTTTGCCTTGGTTGTCCTGGAAATCCACCCATGGCATTGGCTTGTTCTGTATCTCCTTCTTGCAAAGTTGGACACATGTCGGTTGGATGGTCCATGGCAGAACATACTCCACATGCATAAGATTGCTGCATATGTCCTACAGCCATTTTTTTTACAAGAGAGGTAAGTTCACAAAGTTGATGTTCAATATTTGAAGTACTTACCTCATTTACTCTTTTTGGTAGTTGTGGCTCAAATTGATTGCTGAATTGTTGGGAGTTCGCTGCCATGTCACTAATCAAACATCTTGCAACGTTCGGTGTTTTATTAACTAGTGCTCCACCACTAGCAGCATCAATGATACTCCTTTCCATTGATAAGAGACCCTCATAGAAATATTGAATTAGAGTCCATCACTAATTTGGTGGTTTGGACAGCTAGCACATAACCTTTTAAATCTCTCCCAATATTCATGAAGTGATTCTCCATTGTGTTGTCGAATGCCACTAATATCTTTTCTAATTTTGTAACTTTCGAGGCTGTAAAGTATTTCTCCAAAAAGAGTTTACTCACTCATTCCAAGTGGTAATGGTACCTGGTGGTAGATAGTATAGCCAATCTTTTGCCGAATCTGCTAATAAGAATGGGAAGGCTCTCAATTTAATTTGCTCTTCAGAAACGCCGATTGGCTTCATACTTGAGCATACCACATGAAATTCTTTGAGGTGTTTGTTCAGATCCTCTCCTGCAAAACCATGAAATGTAGGCAAGAGATGAATCAGTCCAGATTTAAGTTCAAAATCTATCTCAGAATTGGTGCTTATGCATAGCGGTTGTTGATCAATAATTGGAGCCGCTAACTCCTTAAGAGTCTGATCGTTTTCCATCGCCATTGCTTCCGATTCAGATTTGTTTGAACTGCAAGAAGATGGGAGGGAAGTATGTCGTGCAAGGTCAAATTCTGGAGGTGGAGTTGAAATTGAACGATTTAGTCTTAAATTCGAGGATTGGAGAAACTCCTTAATTCTCTTAAGTCGCTGATCCGCTTCTCCCTCGGACATAAAAGCCTAAACACAAACAATCAGGAAATAACAATCAAGAATCAGTAGTAAAAACAGAATGACAAATTGATTAGAAAATCAATCCTCGGCAACGGCGCCAAAAACTTGATGCGTTCGAAACTAGCAAGTATACTAGTCGCACAAGTAATAAAGTGATGAGTGAGATATCGTTCCCACGAGGATTGATTCTAATTAAATTTGTTATTTTTCAGCAACAATAAACTAAATATGGGGGGTTTTGTTGAATGATTAATTAAACTGAATACGAAGGCAAATAAAGAATAACACAACACAATATTAAATGAATTGAAAATTCAATGAGAGACACTTGGTTAAGGTTCTTTCTCTACCACAAGATATGAATTTGTGAATTAACATAGAATTGTAATCCAATTACAGCATTGAAGTTATCAACCGTAGATAACAACAAGCTCTGTTATCCCAATCTTTCCTTACTTTGTTGTTAAATAAAACAAGCTCTTTATTTAATCTCTATCCATTAAACAACCTAGAACAAGCTCTCTAAGTTTAATTCAATAGAAGCATTACGATGAGAAAGATAGGTTGATCTAAGCAATAATCACACAAGTTCGGATTATTTAACCTAGGTTGTATTTTCCAATTGCAATCTCTGATCACAATTTTGCTACTAATGATTGGAAATTCATGACAATTACGGATCAAGATTTCTAATCTAGCAATAGACAACAACAGATTATATTCAGTTGGCCATTCCAAATACAATCAGTAAGCAATCATAAGCATTAGATATGGGAAAATACAAGCAACTTCAATTAGAGAATTGGATAACAATTTCTTACACAATCAACTCACAAAATCCATATCAAGGGCTTTGAAATCACCCTCAACCAATTCAGATTTAGTTACACATATTCAATCAGAATAACAAATACAATACAGAGAAATTCCAGAATTGAAAAGGAAAGAAAGAACTTAGCAAATTCTTTGAAAATCTTCTTTGTAGATGAATCTTCTTGGAATTGTAGTTCCTCCTCTTTCAAAATCTTCTTTCTCCTTCAAGAACTCCAAGGGATGAGAGAAATCCAGAAATGCAGCCTCCTCCCACGTTTTCCCCTCTTCAAGTTATGAAAATAAAACCCTAAAATGTGTTTAAATACTCTGCTACAGTAACGTGCTACAGTGTCCCGTATTATACATGCTACAGTGATGTGTGGAATTACATTTCTACACTTCTCACACTGTTTTGATTACAACTTTCGGTACACTGAATGGATTCATAAACCGTAAATTTCTCCAAAAAGTAGACTTCGAGAGCTTTTCAACGGTATATGATATGTCATCGGGTTCATTGTATATCAATACAATTAAATCCGAGAAGATGGTTGACTAGCAGAGGTGAAAATGAAGGGTTTTACTCCATTTTTGTGCAAGTTGCTCCAAAACTCCTACAAACATCAAAACCACACAAAAACATAAAAATACGAAGGAATATAGCAAAGAAACATGGACAAATTGATATGAAAATGATATATAAATAGACACTTATCAACTGCCGTAAAAAATGTAAAACCACCGCAAATAGTCCAAGTTAAAACGATGTAGTTTGACCCTAAATTTTTTACGACGTCAAAAAACCGCCGTAAAAGATTAAATTTTTTTAACACTGTTCCTGTTCAATATTATTTACTATTTAAAAATTGAATAATCTGTCTCAAAAAAATATTTTGATATGCTTCTTCAATCATTCGATGAATATAATGAAATCAAATCAAATATCAAGATATGTCACATAAATAGATTAACCATAACCTAACCTAAACAAACCAAACATAACTCAATTATCATCTATACAGTCCAACATCATATAATCAAATAGTTAAACATCTCAATTATATCATCCATACAATTCAACAACAGGGACGTGTGGTGTTCTTTTGATAGCTAGCCTAGACTTCTCTGGTGACCCTTATCCATTTGTCATCACACTCATATTTCTCAATTTGTCCTACCCCATATCAAATAACCAAATCAATAACCGTTATACATATAATCAAAAACCATCTATCTCAGCAATACAAACAAATAACAATTCAAAAAACAACTAACTTTGAGATCAACATTAGATCACAAATAAAGGACACCACTAAATTCAGGATCTTTAAGTATTGTGCGCCATTTGCCAGCCCCATGTTTAATTACACTAGCTTTTAATGTAGCTTTTTCTTCTTGTGTCCACTAAATTCAGGATTCTCTCCAACGTATCAGGATCTTCAACTTTGCGCCCAGTAACTCTAGCATAAGAAAAATTAGTGATGAAGTGCTAAGAATTTGCAAAACAAATAACATTGATAATTTGGCACATAAATTAAGCTGACGTAATATCAGAAAAATTGTATGGAGAGAATCTCCTTTTCTTCACTATATTGTTTCTAGCAAAAAGATATATAATATCAGAAAATAAAACACCTACTACTCTTGAACATACCTCTTTCATATCCTTTACTATAATATACGTTCCTGCAAAAGAAGTAGTCGCTACAATTTCCTCATGATCATATTTACCATGAATAATTGAAGTGTAGTCTCCCTTCTTGTGTTTCTCAACAGAATTCCAGACCTTCACAAAATTTTTAAAAAAGATTACAAATACAAATATTGAGGAATGCTAGATACAAAGTTGAAGTCTTACGGCAAAAAGAATAAATCATATTAGCATGTGATCTCTCAAGTAAGGTACCTTAGATACCCAAGGGCAATTTGTATCGACAATTTATAAATAAAATTCGTTATAAATAAAGTGCTTCTTAGTTGCAAGATTGATGGAGTTTTAGCACAAGCAAAATATAGTAATACTTATTCAGCAATGTCAACATGCCTGGCAATTTGAGAGCCAATTTACAGCTCTTTAGCATCAAAGTTAGTTGGCAAACCACATCTTCCTTCATACCTGCAAGTTGGAATTCCATAGAAATTTACAACTAATGCCAAGGATGCAAAGTGTAGTTTCTTAGGCACCTAAGGTGATCAATATCAAGTGGCACTCATCATCACCATAAACGCTCAATCTATGCTCAAGTCAGTGTATTAATTATTAAACCTTGATACGCAAAATGATCAGATCTTTATGGAAAAATTCAAAATTAGAAAAACAAAGAATAAAGAGAAATGAAACCTATACTACCTTAGTAAACCGATGACAGGTTGCAACGCTCCAGCAGCAAGAACTTCTTTCTTAATGTTTGGAGATGAGTGCACAAGATTTCCAATAACTCCAACCTAAAATTCATATATGTATATAAAATAAAAATATATTCTACAACCAACATTAAGTGGAACCAAAATATTGCACTGAAGAAGTTTCCATAACAAAAAAAAAAACGAAGTTAATCTCATAAAATCCTACCGCTTCATAATGTATAGCAGCATCTTCAGATCTTAGCATTAGAATGGGTGTGGGAAGAGCATTGCATTCAACAATCTACAAATCATACTAATTTTATCAATTAAAGAGGCCAAAGCCAACAGTCAAAAACCAAGATTCAGAGGAAAGCCCATTACCTGATTCTTATTTTCATCATTTTTAAATGCCAAAGTTCGAAGGGCCCCAGCAGCTGCTCTTTGCACCTTTGTATCACTAAATTCAAGCAAGTCAACAAGAGGTGGAATCCCACCTTCCATCCTGCTCATCCGTTCCAAATAACAATGACATAAATTATAAATATGGCGGCAATTGCCGAATAACAGGGTTAAAAGCAAAATACAGAAATTAGCAAACCTGACACGGGTTTTTATGCTGCTATTCTCATGAGCAAGGTTGGTGATAGCATCAGCAGCTCTTCTGATGACGCTATTGACAGCACGGGAACTACAACTATCCTTGTGCATCATCAGCAAATTTACAAGATGCAACAACGCCCCATTGTCAACTATAAGTTGCTGATGCTCTCGCTGTACCAGCAAAGCCAAAAAAAGAAAAAAGAAAATCAGTAGGTCCTTAATCTGCAAGTTCCTCTAACTCACACTTCCTTCTTCCTCCCTCCTTTCCAACATATATATATGCTACACATACAGATTATGTCTTGTGCCTTATAAAAATTAGTTTTACTAGATTTAGGAATGAAAAATAAATTAACATCATTCGTTACTACCTCAATCTAAAAAGATAATTCATACTCCTTAAAATCCAATGCAAAACTTGATAGATCCAGAAATCTCTCGTTGGAAACCAAACATGCTTTATCACTCTCTTACTAATAATTATTATGCAAAATATCATAAATGCCATGAAAATAATTCAACAATTTAAATCTAAACTTCAACTCTCCTTGTAGTTAGTTCTAAAAATTTATACAATACCTTCAAAGTTCTTAAAGAATACTGCGGCAATTCATTACATATTTGCAACAATAAAATATTTTTTAAATCACCTTTACAACTAGAAGTCTAAGAGCGAAAGCGCTTCCTTTCTCGACTTCATGCTCAAACGGCTTTACACCTCGGTCAGCTTCACTCGTCGACAGTGCCTGTAGATGCTTCACCAAAGTCGGAACCGCGCCTCCTTCAACAATCCAGTTCACAACCTCATCTGCGACCAGAAACACAAACTATTACCCCAGATAAACAGCAGAGCCGTAAATAATGCAAGATCGAACGGTAGTTTGGCTTCTGAAAGCACGTACTGTTTTTGGCGAGCTCCGCGAGGACATGAGTGGCGCGTTTGGCGGCGGCGCGATCAGCTTCGAGCCAAGAGAAAATAGTGTGAAGGATATTAACCTGTGCACCAACCTCGCACAAGAGAGCTTGCCGCGCATCGGAGGAAGATACAGAAGAAGAAAAGATCTCTCCTTGTTGTGGCTGCTGCTGTTGGTCTTCGATTACTATTTCTTCCTCAAGTTTTCGTTGTTGTAGATGTAAAGTATTGCTCAAAATACTCTGCAACGAATGGGAAGGAGATTGGTGGAGGCGACTCCAAAGCAGGGAAGAAAGCAAGCAAATGAAAACGGGATTGACAATCTAAAAGCAGAAGACAAACTAAGATGCAAAATAAGAGATTGGGATGCGAGAGAAAAGATGAGAGAGGTGAGAGTAATATTGATACAAGTAGCGGCTAGGGTAAAATTGATTTGGGGGGAGGGGCTTTTAACCCATTTAAATTACGGTTCTAAAAACCGCAGCATACTGATGCGTGTGGCAAATTTTTATTGCGGTTTTTAAAAACCGACGCAAATGGGCGTGTTATAAGCCCCAATTTCTTGTAGTGTATAAACGTTGTATAGTACACAATTACAGCGTTTGTATACAGCAGTTGTAAAATATTGTAATTGAGTGCAGTGCTTTTACAGCTCCGTCGATAACAACACGTGGTAAACGCTATGATAGATGTTTTACAGCGTTTTCTAAATGTTGTAAAAGGTCCAATTTCTACTAGTGTACCTATTTATAAATTTTATTCAAATGTTAAGTGATTTTACGCAAACAAAAATAAATTTTGTTTTTCCACTCTTAGCCATGGAACAATATTACTTGTAGTATTTATACAAGTATTAAATTTTATACAAGTGTTTCGACTTTTATTTGTTGTTTATAACTTTTATGTGAAAATAAATTTGGCTTCCTGCCCAAAAAATAAGTAGTTTATTAGCTATAAATCATAAGTCAGAAAACTAATAGCACTCAAACAACATTTTTGTACATATTTACAACATAACATTTATATATCTGTGGACAACTTTTATTGTTTACAGATATCCTATGGAACAAAAAAAAAAAGAAATTGTTTTGTCACCATCATCCATGACTTTTAACATATATACAATATTTTGACATATATTACAAAATTTTAAATTTTATATGTCATTACTACTTTTATAGAAATTCATTTGGCTACATATGCAAAGATAAATAACGTACAGGCTGGAAATGGGATAAATAAATAATGAAAAAAAATGTCCACATTTATAACTGTAATATACTTATTGAAAACTTTTTTTTAAGTGTTTACATTTTTTATATGGATCAAGAAATATTGTTTTGTTTTCCTCTCATGTGAACATTAGTGCAATAACAATATTTTTACAAACATTTAGAAGAACTATATAAATTATTTACCTATTTATTGTTTACAACTTTTATATGAAAGTATATTTGGTCATTTTACATAAATAAATAATTTTTTTCCCTTTGCCTCTCTCATTTGAACAATATCGCTCTAACATAATTTTCACAAACATTTACGAATTTTATATAAGTTTTGTAACTTTTATTTACTAGTTACAACTTCTACACGAATATATATTTGGTCATTTTACAAACTTAAATATTGATTTTGGTTATAAAAGAAGATAATTCATAAATAGTGATTTTGGCTATAAAAGAAAATTGAATAGTGTGAAAACAACTCTTTTAAAGAGATTTACAATTTTTATATCTAATTCATAATTTTTATTTATTTGTTCATGACTTTTATATAGATAGACAAAATTTTAGTTTTTTCCCTCTCATCGATAAATAGTAAAGACTATATAATCGTTATACAAAGATTTACAATTTTTATAAACCTTTAACAACTTTTATATATTATTTACAAAATTTATAAAATAATGTACCTAGTCAATTTTAAACACGCGCGCGCACACAAATATATATATATATATATATATATATATATATATATATATATATATATTGCCAACTTTTTTGTATCACTATTATAGTGTCACTATAATAAGGTATAATATCTGAAAGTACCGATACTCAGATGTGCCATAATCAATTCCAAGTTTTGAATGAGAAAATAATAAGATGTTGGATGTATTTGGGGCTACTACGAAAAGTGCCATAGAAAGAATCAACTGTTAGCTCTGCTATCTCAAAAAGTTTATAATGCTTGATAAAATAACTTTTTCAAAATTGTTATGTTGTCCAAAAGTTATGAATATGTGTTTGGTAAACTTGATTTTCAAAAGCTAATTTCTAATAAAATTTTATAGCAAATTATAAAAAGGAATTAAATTATTAATATTTAATTTAAATATTATAATAAAATAAAATAATTAAATACATTTATTTATTTTTACTAAAAATAATTAAAATAAATTAAAACAAAAATAAAAATGGACAGCCACCACTATTTGTCCTCTGTCACCCACTAAACAGCATGGAGAGGCACGACCAACTCCAAGAGAATCGTCAGAAGTTGATGTATAAGAATCTGCGGACGATTTTGTCATATCGATCGAAATAAGTCAGATAAGACGTTTAAAGTTTCGGGTTGGCAACAACCAGTGGATGACAGTCGGCAAACGGTGGCCGAGGATGGCGCTATTTCAATAACAATCTTAAATTTCTTTAAAAAATAATTTTAAAATAATCTTAAAATATTTAATTTTATAATTTAGTAACTAATTATTTTATTTTAACATTTTAATATTTAGCAAAATTTTTTAATTTATATTAAATTATGGGGTCACTTTTGATATTTTAGTGCATTCAGATTTTAGCTTTTCAAAATTAGATTTTCAATAGTTGCCTCCTATTTGCTTTTGCAAGCAAATATAAAAGTAGATTCTTGGAACAACAGCTTTCTGGATAATCAATTTTCAAAGAGTTTATCAAATACAAAAATATTTATAGTTAACAGTAAGAAACAAACACACTCTTTATGTCATTAGTTAATCATATGTTGTAAAGCATATGATAGAATTGAACAAATGAAAATATGACATGATATTTTTTCTTTTTTCTTTTTAAACATATTAGATCAAGTCAAATGAACTAATGAGTATATCAGACTTTGACTTAAACATGATTGAGTTGACCATTTTAGACTGGATCTTGAATTTTTCTTTAGAAGGACCCAACCACTATTCGACTATGTCAGGTAGGGCTTGATAATTTTGTATATTATTTTAATGGAACAATATCAATAAGTATTCTCAAATTATAGTTTAATCTCACCCAGAAAATAACTATACATTTTTAACCAATAACACCTCAAACTTATGTAAAATTCATTGTCTAACATTTTTTTGTTAAGATTAAGACTGACAAAAGTTTGGAAAGACATTTTTTTCCCTAAAAATAATTAAATAAATTAACTAAATTACAAAAACAATAAAATAAATATAAAAAAAAACCTCAACTCTCTCTCTCTCCTCTGATCGACGATTAATCCAAAATCTGTGCTGCGTCGCCTTCCCTCTGCCCATCTCTTCCTCTCTGTGTCAACCATATCCACCCCCTCCTTACCTCTCTCCATCCCTTGCATCCTCCAGACCCAACCACAAACTTAAAATCAGAAATAAACCTTCTCTCTTTTTCCTCCCTGGCTTCCTCGCATTTGGAAAATTGTCAGAGACTTGCTCAATTGATTCTTGCATTTCGATGAACGGGATTGGGGTTTCTAAGGTTTTTGATTGAGAATTTTAGGGTTTCATAAAAAGGACAAGGTTTGAGGGGTTTTTGGCAATTAATTTTGTTTGATTTTGAGTTTGGCACTGTGGATCTGTTGTTTGACCTAGTTGTAAGGTTTGGTTTGTTTTTGGTCGTTGGGTTGGGGCTTTTGTTCCATTTGTAAATGCTTATTTGGTTTCAACCTTTAATGAACTATTTTTGCTTACTTGTTAGTCATTAGTTTTTCATTGCATTTCATCCAAGAAACTCAATTTGGATAGGGACAATATGTGTTTGCTCCACTGTTGAGACATCGAATCTAAGAAAGAGACAAGCAAGCAAAGACCAAGATGTAGATGGTTGTATTTTTGGCATTTGAAAGGGGTTGTGTTTGCACCTGCCGTAGCTATTGTTGTCGTTGTCGTGTTTGATATGGATGTAATGGTAGCGTTATGGGGTCGTCTGGTGGCTATAACTCGACGACCATTACAATGACCAAGAGGGAGTGTATGTTTGTGTGAGTGAGTGTGTGGGAGGCTGAGGGGCTAGTGGCATATGGTTTGGGGGAGAAAGAGAGGAGAGGTTGAGGCCAATGCTAATTTTGTAGCCACGTTTAGTGTCAATGAGTGAAGGATTGGGGTCATGTTTGGTAGTATGGCGAAGGCAAAGAAGGTGAATCGGTTTAGAGAGGCGAGGCCGAGAGAACAGGTGTTGGCTGAGAAATGAATGGATACGAAGGGGATTGATGAGAAGCTAAAAGCCATGAAGATTAGGAAGGAGAAGACTGAACTGCCGAGAGGGGCTTTAGCTTGATTATAATTTTTTTTTTAAGTTTATTGATCAATTAATATAAAAATTTTGAGTCGGAATTTTAATTTTTGGTTATGAACGTTCTATATTACCCCTATTTGTTAGTCTCAATCTTAACATAAAATGTTAGATGACAAATTTTATATAAGTTTAGGGATGTGATTGATTAAAGATGTATAGTCGTTGTTTTTTGAGTAATATTAAATTAAACTCCAAAGCAATTATTAATATTATCCCTTATTTTAATATTTTAATATACATAATTATTTGAGGATTTTATGACCGTTAAACTTTTATATGTTTTAATTTTATAATAAATTTGTTGGTTATTTTAAAGTAAATATAATATGAGTGATATTATGTATTTGTTTTACTGTTTAATAACTAACAAATTTATATATGTAAATTATCTAAAAACCTTTTTTTAAGGCTTTAAAATTCCTCTCATGTAGGCTATTTATCTATAGTAAGAGATTTTTTATCCCATTAATAAAGTTATTATTAGAGATCTTATTTGATGTTTTAGTGTTTTATATCGGGAGTATAAACTTACAAAATTAGGTCATTGTATCCTAGAGATTAGAGCGCTTGAAACCTAATTTTATACCAAAACACTATCGTAGAAGAGCGAAATCTAACGTTAA
The DNA here is from genome assembly GCA_013180625.2 of Boswellia sacra. Lineage (NCBI taxonomy): Eukaryota > Viridiplantae > Streptophyta > Magnoliopsida > Sapindales > Burseraceae > Boswellia > Boswellia sacra. Next base: position 112,699 of record SNVD02001904.1, on the reverse strand, counting down.
ACACAGTATTTTCACACACATTGACTTTGTAATTATTAAATAATGTTATAACTATAACTCTTTTACAACTAACTCTCTTTATAATCTAAGTTAACAAAATCTTACTAATGATATAATTATCCTATTATCCATTAAAATTTTTTTTATTTATTTTTTTACTCATTTAGTGATTTTTATTAATTTAAATTATAAGGACTGGGTTACATATGTTACATTGCTTATAATTATTATGATTCTTGAATTTTTACCGATATTTAAAGCCACTCCTGCAAGCTAGCTGGCCAAATCAACTTGCATTTGCAAGTTGATACCCGTAACCTTAACTTGGCTTGCCAGCACGCCTGGCCTTGAGCTTCAGCTGTCTGCTATTGGCTTGGCGAATCATGTCTGGTATTAACAATTAACATAATTACCTCACCCCTAAATTAATCATATATGATTATATTACGTTATGTTATGTTATATTATATTATATATATTATTAACTTTAAAATTAACGATTTTATACTTAAGTTTTCATTATAACAAAATTTCTTCTAAAGTTAAAATAATATAATATATACCAAATATTATTTAGAGGTAAAGTATACATTTTAATAGTTAATATTCCTCAATGGTTGAACATGAAAAAAAAAAAAAGCAACAGTATTGGTTGTACAAGGGATAACTAAGCAACATGGGGATAAAACTGTAATTTTATCAATCTAAAGGTATATCATTCACTCATTATTTTGAGTTGGACTACAGTCAAGTAGAAGTATACATATAGCATATTTATGGGCCGTTAGATCGCGGAGTTAAGCTAAATGCGTAATCTAACGGCTCTGGTTGACAAAGATATCTTAAACTACTTTTACTGGTGACCTATTGTTCTGGTAGAGTAAAAAGTGCATTTCTAATTTTTAACTTGTTCCTTCATTAGTTATAAACTTTGATCTTGGAGAGCACGCCCTTGTAACATATTTATCTTACTATTGTGCCATGTGCTAGCAGTGGGTTTTCAGGCGACGGGTTTTGAGGCAGTGGGTTTTGCAGGCTCTGGGTTTGTAAAGTGCTAATCGTATTCTCCAATAGGGCATTAGACGCAAGCTGGGCATGGGTTTGAGGCTGTGGCAACAGATCACTTGCGAACCCATAGTTTTAAGCAGGTAAGGGGCAAGAGCTTTGTTGACAGCGACACAACTTCTGTGGAAGTTCTTAATTTTTTAATGTATGAATTTTTTCTGTTTACTAATAAACATCGTTATAATGAATTCTTTTTGTCAAATACGTATATTAAAGTTTGCTTCTACTCTAATGTAACTACAATATATTTTAGTGTCATATTGCACTTGGCCTGGTGGGAAAATGCCACAGTCCAGCATGATGGTTGTTTGAGTTTTGACGGGCGGGAAATGAATTGTGCAACCAGTTGAAGGTTTGCTTGTTGGGCGGGAAAATATTGCTGCGCGCGGGAGACATGCTGGAGGCGAAACTTCTTGCACCCGGTTACCTACTCTTACCTTCCTAGTCTTCATGGCTACAGTAAGGCTACATGAGGCTACAGTCCCAGCTGTATTGGTCCGGCTGCTGGACTGTAGCCATCATTTCCATTATTTTCGTTTGCGCATTCAGTCTTTTGGGTAAAAACACTCGAATCAATGCACACAAAGCCCTTTTCTCGGTTTCTCCTCCAAATGGGATCGGATATTCTTATTTCCAAGATACGAAAATGCTTTCATTCATTAGATTCTTTTTTCTTATGAGATTTATGGAATAAAAAATAGATAATTAATCCATAAACGATGTAAAAGGTGAATTGAAAACTTTTGACTACAACAGTTAATTTGTAAAGCTTTTGCCTCAATTTTTGTTCACTTCCTCAACGGGAGGGAACCTATAGTAAACTCGAAGGCAGTTGTCATAGTTTTAATTTGTTCCGAGATCCATAAAGAGAATTGAAGATAGCGTACTCATAGTATACATTAAACTGAACATTTAATTAGTCTTTTTTTTTATAGAGAAAAATATTGAACCTTAATCTAAAAATAATTGAAAATTGCAGTAATATTTTGTACAATATTTAAAAGTTTAAAGAAGAGGGGAGATGCAGAAAAATAAAATATAAAATAAATAAAACTTTGATGCGAAAATTTGAGATTTCCATGATGCACTTTCTCTTGTGACTCATTTCATATTCAATAAACTTATCTATATAATTTTCAAGGTTGATTATTTTTCAATTATTATTAACTCGAATTAAACACAGATAAAATTAATTGCAAACATTAATCTCAAACCAAAGAGTTACAGCACAAATTGATATTTTGTATCATTTTTTACAACACACACACACGCAAATTAATAAGATTTACTTTGGTAAGTTAAATCAATGGATCGACAAGACTATATGTAAGAAGCATAAAAATTTGCAGCCTAACTAAATCGTTCTCCAGTTGAAGTCAGTTTCGTTGCGAATTGCAGTGATGCTTGTTCTGGGCATACTCTTTAAATGTGGTTGCAGGTGCTCGTATTCGTGTGTGTGTCTATATATATACATATATATATAATTAAAAAGGTCCACAAATATTTTCTTGGGAAAACCATATTCTATCTCTGAATTTCTCATGAGCTGAAATCATTAAAGACTACTTAATTATATATACTGATTCATTGCTTGTGCTTAATCATCAGGCTCTATCTCGATGAACTGTCAATTTAAAAGCCATGACACGCATTTTGAAGGGTCTATTGTACACCCAACAAGCATTCACGGATGCAGGCTTTGGTGTTGTTGTGTAAGGGTTTTGATAGGCATGGCAGCAGGCTTTTGTTTTGTTGTGTGCACGTATAAAGCATGCCCTGTTAAAAAAGTTGGATGTGTCACTAATCTGACATTCTTACTTGTGTGTGTGTGTGTGTATATATATATATCTGATCTGATGAGTTAATAATTGCATCTATTATTAGCTGATCACTGCAAGCTTTTATTTGTCTATTCTCATCAGCTCCCCATATGCCCGCCAAACATATCAATGGACCATCTCTTTAAGATCAAAACAACATTACTGTATATAACTTGCATACGTATCACAATGAAGTATCACAAAAGAGTGAATGCATTGGAATTCAAATGTACCAATGCACTCATGACATGATCTTCTTCAGCCTAGGTCTTCTCGTTTTTTCGTCTGGCTTATGTTGTTAATGTAGCATTTAGATTGAATGCATGACTATCTGAAATTACATCCATACTTCCATGTATCATGCAACGTAACATAGGAGACTCTCTATCTTTTTATCAAAAAAAAAAAAAAAAAAAAAAAAAGAAAAGAAAAGAAAAGAAATCATAACTACTTAGCTTTCATTTTGGCATTGAACATGTTAAATCTAATGTGAGTAACCTGTCTTCTCACCATGCACAAAGTTAAATTAAATGATACACTCCTTGACTAGAAGCTTAAGGGTATCTTGAGCAATTGGAATAATCTAGCTCATTGATATTCTTATTATAGTAGAAGCTATCACATGTACAATCAAAGGTCGAACCAGAAATTTAGTCCGGGGGGATACAATAAGGACATATTCTATTAATGAGAGATACAATCCAAAATATTTAACAAATTAATTACTAAACAATTAGTAAATTTTCATATTCATTATCTATAGATATATCTATAATGTTTTCTCAACAATATGTTTTATATTCCAAAAGCATATAATAATCTCATTATTATTAAAAGACATAAAATCCTAAACAAGTTTCTATAGATTGAATGAATCTATTCTAATATCTATAGTAAATTGTGCATGTTACACTTTGAACATGACTTACTAAGATTAATATTTGGATATATAAATTTAGTTGAAACATATCCTTTCTTTTTTTTCCCTCAATGAAAATATTTAATTACATTTGATTAACACTAATTGATATTTGATAGATTCAAGGAAGGTTATTATAAGCTTTAATAAGAAAAATCATGTTTAGAATAGTGAATTTTAGTTCTAATTTTGGTTTAATTCATTAGGACAAGTTTGAAGTCGTATAAACTTTTAGGGGCTTATTGATATCATTTGCAAATTTCTCAAAATTCCTCTTGGACCCTACATATAGGGTTGGCAATGGGGCGAGGTGGGTTCGGGGAGGCAGGTACCCATCCTTGCCCTACTTAATTTTTTTTTTTTGCCCCACCCCGGTGGTACCCATCCCAGCCCTACTGATTTTTTTTTTTGCCTCGCCCCGTTCCACAACATTTTAAACAGAAGGCCCATACCTGCCCTGACCAACTTCGATCGGTTCCAACCAATTTCAAATTTATGAAATTATTTTATCTATATTTATAACCATTATTAAAAAACTATAAAAAATTTATATTAAATCTACTTCATTAAAAAAATACATACATCTATAAATTTTAAAAATAACAATAAATATAATTTATTCTTAACCTAAATTAAAATACATACACACTTGATATATATCCTAAAATATTTTATAACAAAATCTAGTTATTTAATAATCATCAAAAGTCGAGAGAAATAAAGTTAATTCAGATTAGATAAAAAAAATCTTTGTATAAATTTTCTTTTATATTTGCATTTTACAAACTAAATGGTTATTGTACTTAAACTTAAAAGAACTAAAATTAATTTATATTATATTAAAAAATCCATTACCTGTAAAGTTTGTGTAAGTTTTTATTTATAATGGCATTATACAAACTAAATGGTGATTGTACAAATTAGTTAGATCATCTAAAAAATAGTGACCACTAATTACCATTTGACTTTATTAGCAATAGTGTTATATATTCTATTAGTAATAATGTTAAAAGTGTATTATTACTTGTAAGCTAGTTAATTGACAATTTTTCAAATAGTTAATAATTGAATTAAATAATTTTACAATAGTATGTTGATTTAATTTCAATCCAATAATAATAATATGATTAACATATACCAATTAATTAACATGATATATACATAATGTTAATATATATATGTGTGTGTGTATATATATATATATATATATATATATATATATATATATTAGAGATTATAACCTAAAAATATGAAACATTAATAATTCAATTAATTAATTTAAATTACGATAAATTATATGTTTAAGGTTATAAGATTGTTATTGTCATATTTCTATTTACATATTTTGAAAATACTATATTGATTATATTAGAGGTACACATTTTGGAAATGATTTTGTTCATATTGCAATAATTTAATTAGTACTTAATAATCTATATCAAAATCGTATATATTATAAAAATTTAGTTACTATAAAATGCAAATATTTTATTTTTTTCATTATAACATGACTAAATTGATGTTAATATATTAAAAGATTCATAATTATTAATTAAAATGTGACTTTTGTCAAAGTTTTTGTATTGTTTGTAGAATTATAAAGAATTCACATATATGACAAGTTTAACAAATATAACCTAAGGAATTCAAATAGTCCCAAAATTTTAAAACTTTACAATGACACCCCTCTATCTTACGGGGCGGGGCAGGGCGGGTGTCACGCCCTAAAATCTCTTATTTAGAGACTTTAATAGTGATTGATTAAGAAAATAATAAAAAGATATCATCAATATCTCACTTATTTTTTTTAAATCACTTTCCAATTCATTTAGGTATTTATACATATTACATAAATCTATTATAACATCTGGCTATTTGTTCAAGATAAACTTTACATACACTGATGACCAAACTTAGTACATAGGTTGATAATCCCATAATAAAATTTCCTATCACGATTTAGGCTAGTCAAAACATTTCCCAAACCATCTCATGCATGTAAACACCAGACTCTCTAGGAAAGCTCTAGAACACCACTAGTACGATTATCTTTTTGTATACCTGTGAAGGGAGGGGGGTGAGCATATAGCCCAATAGGAAAGATTCTAACATTATACTAAATCACAAGCATTCAAATTGTTACTCAATTACATAGTTACACAACCAATTATAACAAGTCAAACAATCATTCTCATTCACACATCAAGGTATCACTTATTCACTTAACAATCACAATTTTTTTCATCTAATGTTTCCCTTAACCCCGTATCCAAACGGCCCATCCAAGGTCTAACCTCAAGTTTATATTTGTGTTCCCCTTGAATCCGTATCCAAAATGGCTCATCCAAGGTCCAACACATCAAGTTTATGTTCGTGTTCCCCTTGGATCCGTATCCAAAACGGCCCATCCAAGGTCCAACATGACACATCTGAAAAAGGATTGTCTTCCAAGTATAGGAGTGTCGAAGTAATAAACCCGGTAAGACCGGGGTCGATCCACGAGGAAGGAATTTTAGCGCTACAAATTATAAGCTAAGCAAATACAATATGACGATTCAAAGATTTGATAAGATAATACCAACAATAGACGAGAATAATTAAAATACGCAAGTAAAAGGAATTAACACAATAATAATGAGAGCTAAGGTTAGGGGATCCGCCCTTGATATTTCAAATTAGGATAAACAACCCGTTTTAGTTATATGAATTATATTTGCTTCGTTACCAATATTTATACCACTTCTTGTAAATGGGTTCAAGCATCCAATGTGTCAATCTCCATATGTCTACAACAAATCAAGGTTCCTAACTAGATTCATGTCGGTAAGGAAGAACCATACGACATCTAGAAAGGATCCAAGCATTTGATGTGCCAAGGATTGTCGACAATGGATCAAGTCCTCCACTTTACGAGTGGTGTCAAGATTGATTAAGAAAATAAATATAAATCATATAAAATAAACAACACAAGATTACGATTATTAAGCACATACCAAGGGTTAGAGAATCCTTATTCTCATATCAAGGTTTTCACCCTTTCACCTTAGCAAGAGAGAAATCAGAAAGACATTATAAGAGAAAAAAAAAACTAATTACAAGAAAAAGGAAATTCATTAATAACATTAAAACAAGAGAGAAACACAATACAATATCCCAGCAAAGGCCAAGATATTCCAGCTAAGGCCAAGATGTCCTCAATGGGTCACAAGGCACCTCTATTTATAGATACATTCAAGGGCAAACTTGTCAAATTACAAAGGAATAATTGTCAAATATTACATGCGCCAACTTTGACAATTGGGGTAATTAGGTGAACTGACTTTGACCACCAATTTTGACATTGAATTTTTGAGAATTTTAATCACATGCCTTCATAAAAGTCATAGATATTTCTCTCAGCTTTCTAGAATATCTTGATTCATATGATTTGGATACGTATTCTGAGAGATATGGTCAAAATACTGAGGCATAGTCAGGCAGGGCTGAGACTGCAGATGGGTTCACTTCAAGCCCATTTTTGATCCATTAAGAGCCCGTATTTGATGATGCTTCTGAAATACAATCTTGTAGATAATTTAATCAGCTTTCCAAAACATTAAGATTTGCAACCATTCTAATCTATAAATAGAGAGTTATGCCCATTCTACCGAACCTATAACAAAACCAAAATTAAGAGGAAGTTAATTCCAAAGATGCAAAGACTACAAATATGCTTAAGTTGAGGAATTTAATGACACTATTAATACAATACGATGAATTAAGCTCTTATTAAACATACAAATTTAAGTGTTCATCACAACATATCAAGCTTATGTTCGTGTTCCCCTTTGATCCGTATCGAAAATGGCCCATCCAAGGTCCAACACATCAAGTTTATATGCGTGTTCCCCTTGGATCTGTATCCAAAACGGCCCATCCAAGGTCCAACACATCAAGTTTTTGTTATTGTTTGTAATATCCTAAGTTTTTGTAATGTACATTATATCATGTGTTGTGGTTACATGTGTAATAATATGTATTAATGTATTGGTGATGTATTTGAATTGTAGTGTAATAGATGAGAGATGATGGGCTTAATGGTAATGAGAAAGGGAAGAGAGAACTAAATGAAAATTTGGCCTAATGTTTATCTATAAATGGGAAGAATTCTAGAATTTCTTTCAATCTTGCTCTCTAGCTCACGTTCCCAGCTCTTCACTCTCTCTAAGTTTTCCACACAAGAAACTATTAAGAACTCAAGGAAAGGAAGGAGAAGAAAGGAAGGAAGTGGTAAGAACTCATCTCTTCTTTAGAATTCTTACTTTATTGTGTATGTGTTTGCAAGAATTCTTTTGGTTTGTGATGTGAGTATGAGAATTGTTGTTTGTATTGCTAGAAACTTGTGTGGAAATATGAATTTGAATGAGATTTGAAGGTGTCTAAGTAAGGGATGAGGATACAAGTTAGAAATGAGAGTTTGGTTCAATCCTACAGTTTTTTTTTTTTTTACACTGAGCAGTGCATGTTCCGAAAATTCTCATAAATTAGGGGATGTTTTCTTATTTCTGAAAATTTTATTGATGAAAATAGACATGTCCAGGAGTTTATAGAAATTAGATTCACTAAAAAATTTGAAGTATGTGAATTGTAGTGAATTTTTGAACTTATGGTATGGGATGTGCATGTCTCCCCTATTTTAGAAACAGAGTAAGGGAGAAGTGGTTTGAAACATGACTACTGGCAGTTTGTTCGACAAAATGCATAGGTAAATGTCGAGTGGTTAGGCGACACAGTGTCTAGCATCGAGTGGTCGGCTGTCTAGTGCTCAAGTGATGTAATGTCGAGTGTCGTGTGCATTGTCGAGTGTCGTGTCGAGTGTCGTGTGTAAGGTCGAGTGATGCATTTTCGAGCATCCAGTGCTCGACTGTGATGCATTGTCGAGTGTCAAGTAGGACTCGACGTGAGATTGTCGAGTGTCTAATGAGACTCGATGTGAGATTTTGAGTGTCGAGTGGGACTCGACGTGAGATTGTTGAGTGTCGAGCGGGACTCGATGATAATTGTCTAGTGTCAAGTGGGACTCGACAGTAATTATCGAGTGTCGAGCACCAAATTGTCGAGTGTCAAGTGAATTCATAGATTGTCCAAATTCAGTCTTTTGATAGGGCAGTTAGAAATAATTGAGTTTGAATGGGTTAAACACCTTGAAAAGCCAAGATTTTTGGTATGGAGGTATATATATGTGTGATATACCAGCCTAAAAATTTGGTAGTCATTTAAGTAGGATTGTAATTCCTACAAATTTTTTTTAGGTCTGTACTGCTCAGTGAAGTGAATGCAATGGCAGAGTTGTTGAGTTAATAAATTTGGTTATTTTGAGTGGGCAAATGACCTCAATTGACTCTAAAAATTTTAAGGAGACATGATATATGAGTGTAAAAGATGTTTACACAATTGTGTGAATTTTTGGGAATAGACAATTGTTGTTGTAAATTGTTTGACAAAGTACGTATAGAAATAGAGCCAAAAAGGGAAAATTTTTTACAAAGGTGTATGGTGACCTAAAAGAGATTTTGTCTTGTTTTTAGGTCAATCCCAAGCATCGAAAAGGAGCTGTACAAGGTAAGTAAACTAACTATTCTGAGGCCACAATAAATTATGTTACACTGTATGTAGTATAGTGGATTGTAACACTGTTAATTGATAGCACCTTGATGCTTGAATGTGAGATAGTGTGACTAATTGTGAATTGTGAAACGTGTTGGCATGCCAAGACCTAGGAAGCTTAGCTCTCATAGCTAGAGGGGAGGTTTGGACCATGTGTTTCTCTATGAGAGATTCGGTAGCATGGGCCCGGTATCAACTGGATTGTCAGACTAGCCTCAGGCTATTTCAAGTGTAGGCATCTGAATGTACCTGTACTGTTCCGTGTGGCAGGATAGAGTCTAGCAGGACTATATGGCTGTCACCTTTGGATGATGGCGGACTCGTGCACTGTGAGAATGTGATAAATACTCAAAACGACGATGCCCTGCCTACGACTGTCGCCGATAGGTGGCTAATTGATTTGAGCCTACATATGGGAACTAACTGTGAAATAAAAACTCCTACCTTGATTAGAGAGCCTTATTTCCCTAGGTGACTGTAACTGGTACTGTGAAAGCTTCCTTATTATGTGATTGTGATTGTACATAAAAATGCGATGCATGGAGAAATGAACAATCTTCGTACTGTGAACCAAATTTTTACTGTTACTATATATTGTTGTATATTTGCTTAGCTTACTTACTGAGTTTTACTCACTAAGTTATTGTATGTGCCTCAGGTGATCAGTAGGCTAAGATCAGGATAGAAGATTTTTGGCATTACTGATAGAGTTTCCTTGGCAACCACAGACCGCTGCCCTATATTATCATAGCGATACTGTAGGAATTCTTTTGATTTTTGAATGTACCTATATATAGTGAAATGGTGTGGTTGTGATTAGGAAGTCTGTACTGGATGATACCCATATTAATTTTTGAAAGAAATAACAGAGTTCACATTTAAATGACTGTATAAAATGTTACATTCTGTATGTATAGTGTAGGTTGTGACAGTGTTCCCCTTAGATCCGTATCCAAAATGGCCCATCCAAGGTCCAACACATCAAGTTTATGTTCATGTTCCCCTTGGATCCGTATTCAAAACGGCCTATCCAAGGTCCAACACTAAGAATTTCATATCCACATTCTCCTTGGATCCGTATTCAAAACGGCGCATCCATGGTCCAATGCATTCACTTATAAACCTTTCAATATAATTTCCAAAATAAGTCTCAAGGTAATACACTTATATGTCGAGTCATGTCAGATTCACAACTGACACTCGATACTTACATAGCCAGACACTCAACACTTTCATAACCAGACACTCGACACTGTCATAACCAGACACTCGACATTGTCATAACCAGACACTCGACACTTTCATAACCCAACACTCGACATTTACATAGTCGTGTCAGATTCACTCATCACTCGACACTCGATATCAGCCTACTTTCGGACACTCGACCCTCGACACTACATGTTGAGTCATGCATATGACATTCGACACCAGCCACTCGAACCTCGACACTACATGTCGAGTCGTGCATAGGACACTCGACCGTCGACACTACATGTCGAATCGTGCATACGACACTCGACACCAGACACTCGATCATCGACACTACATGTCAAGTCGTGCATACGACACTCGACAACAGACCCTCGACCCTCGAAACTACATGTCGAGTTGTGCATACGACACTCGACACCAGACACTTGACCCTCGACACTACATGTCGAGTCGTGCATACGACACTCGACACATTCAACACAGACACTCAACACATTCAAAACAGACACTCGACACATCCACTCAGCACGTAAGTGTCGAGTCGTGTCGGATTAAATATTAGTCTCAAATTATACAGAGTTGTGAACCTGTTTGAATATGTCGGTTGAACAATATCATTTCCAGATTTCAACCTCAAATTCCAAAAAGTCACCAAAATTTCATTTTAAATCCAAATTCAATGAAATCAGTGGCTATTTAAAGCTTCATATGTCTATTTTCCTAAACAAAGAAAAATTGTACAAATCACAATCTAGAAAATGCAGTAGCTCAAAGAGCATAGGATAGTCACATGAATCATAACTTCCATCAAGAACAACATCTCCTTCACTTCATACGCACATAATTTCACAAGTAATTTAACCATAAATCACATGTATTACAACCCATATCAATTAAGAACAACAAAAATAAATAACACGATTTAAGCATAGTGTTAGAAAATCCCTACTTGGTTTCCAAGCCTATACACCTTTTTGATTTTTCCCTTCTTTTCCTCTCTTTTTCCTCCGTCTCTTTTTCTTCTTCTCCTTCTTCTCTCTCTCTTCTCTTTAGCCGTAAGACTTTCCTCTTCTATCACCAAATGAAAGAAAATCCTCCCTTTTTGGAACCCTAATGTCTCTTATATATTCAAGGCTTTAATTCATGGGCCTTAGTCCACTTATTTTCCAAACCCATTTAATCCTTACCAAATTCTAACACAAGCCCATAACTATAATCCAACCCAATTCTCATTTATTTAAACATGGTTTTACAACTACTTTATGGCCTAAAGCCCGTCAAATTCAAATAAAATTACTCAAATACCCTTAGGTATAGTTTCTAAATTTTGTAACATATATATACAAATTTTTTTTTTGGAACTCTACAGTGGGGCAACAGGTTTAAGGGGTTGGACCAAGACCTGGACCCACCCCTAATTAGCTTGCCTCACCCCATTTTTTGTGGGCACACTGGGGCCCTGGACCCAGCGGGTCAAATTGCCATCCCTACCTACATACAGTCTTGTAAAGTTGAAGGAATTACTTAGTCTTAAATGGGATCTTCGACAATCTTGCAAATAAGGGGTTATTTCTTTGTTTTGTCCAATCGCAAATAACTTGATTATTATTGTTGTTATTACTTAAATAGTAGATAGAAAAAACACTTTAAGGAGTCCTATTGAAACACACACACACACACGCGCACACACACACACACACACACACACACACACACACACACACACATATATATATATATATATATATATATATATATATATATCTAAAATGTTATGCATTGTCGTAAGTGGACTGAATGATAGAATAATTCTAGACATACAATCAATCTATACCACTACAAGAGAATGGGTTTTTTACCGTGCCTATTTACTACAGGCTTTCAAAAATGCGGTAAAAATTAGAATTTTACGGCGGGCCATGAAGCTCGTAGTAGAAGTTATGGATTTTACTGTGTTTTTGGAGGCCCACAGTAAAAAGCTGTAATATAATCTAATTTTTTTATTTTGTCCCGATTCTCTTGCTTCTCTCTCTCTCTCTCTCTCTCTCTCTCTCTCTTATGCTTCCCTCTCAAATCCCTAATTTTTTCCTCTCAAATTCCCTCAAGAGCCCACCGTATACTTTGCTTCCTAAAGAGCCCACGAAAATCTCTACAACTCTATCTTCGAGCGTGTCCTGTCATCCATAACCTGAAGCTCACTCGGTTGAAGCATCAAGTTGAAGCTTGCATATGGAATTTTGGCCATTTTAGGTAAGCAATTCTTTTATATGTTAGATGGATTTTGTTACTGTGTTGGTGTATTTTTGTGTTGTGCTGTTTCTGTGTTGTGTCTAATGGGTTTTGTTTCTGTGTTGGTGTATTGTTGTGTTATGCCATTTCTGTGTTATGTCGATGGGTTTTGTGGCAATCTGTGCCGTTTCTGTGTTGCCGTTTCTGTACTGAAAATAATTTGTTCATCTCTTGGTTCATCTTTCTTGTTTTCAACAATTTCTATCATCATTTTACAATATTCTATCTCTAAAATTTCAAGTTGCGCTAGACTTTTGGCTGTTGAGGATGTCACTAAGCTTCTTTATCCATCACAAAGCTGTACTTTCAGAGTCGTTAGATTTTCAAAATATGCCAAAGGTGGCGCTACGTTTATCAAATTGTGACAATAATGCACTTCCAAAGTTTCAAGATTTCGAAGAACTGAGTCCAGTTGAGACATCTGATATTATTTCCGTAATGGATGGTGAATTAGATTCCTTCATCAAAGCATACCTCAAATACAAATATAGTATGTCAGTCTCTACTAATGCTAGTGATGCTAATTAACATTCAATTGATTGTCAATAACTTGTGTTATTTTCTCCACATTTATGACAACTTAAATTGTGTAGATGATAGTAATTTAGTACAGTTTGTTTATTATTGAAAGATATGTCCATCACTCTTATGCTGTTTAGAGGTAGCAAAGACACTGATTAGTTACTGGGGTCTGCCGAGACTAGTTGGAATCTGTTTCTATTGCTTCTTCTGGGGCTTTGAAATCATGAATTGGTCTTAATTTATATAATCTAAATTCATGCAACTTGATTTGACATACTTTTGTCAGATAAACAAATACATTATAATTTATTATAACTTTATTTGTTATTAATTCTTATTCATCCAATGATATCTTACTATATCTAGTTACATAGATTTGGTTGTGCAAGTAACATCCACTTTCTACTGAAAGTCATATTCTTATGCATATACGATAACAACATAATAGTAAAACAGGTTATGTGCGAGTTATAACATTGAACATACTTTTAATATAGAATATAAGATTTATAATAATAATATAAGTTGTATATAGAACATTATACTGTTTATTTGCTTTTATTTAATATGATTTGTAAACAAACTAGTTCTTGCCTTTTTTTTCTTCGAAACTGTACACAACAATATGCTGCATTTTTCATAATCATAAGAACCTGAAGGTTTGTCTAGGAAACACTTCTTATTGAAACTTTTCATTGATGAGCTAAAATTAATAAGAAGTGTTTCCAACTTGCACTTGAAATTTGAGAATTTTCAATAGAATTAACTCTCAAAGAATACCCAGGAGACAAGCAAAATTGAGTACAACTCATTGCAAAACTGGATCAAAAGTTCTCGAAGAAAAAAAAGTGTAAGGATCAAAATTATTCAAGTGCTGCAAATTAAAAAGTCCCCTGCTGCACATTAAAAAGTACCCTTAGCTCTGAAGCTTTTATCTAGGTAGGCATTCCATCATGTTTCTCATCCTCTTCACTTGAAAATATCTCTTTGTATGAACACCCTTTTAGTAAAGCTTTTCTAGGCCGTTGGATCTCTGAAAAATTTTAAGTGGAATATTTTTTGATTCATTCTTAATAACCTCAAGAACTTTGAGGCCAGAAGAGTAGTGTTCTTGAAACTACCCCTATCATGTTAATTTCTTCGAATTGGAGAGTTAACCTGACAATCAAACAATCAAAATAATATCAAGTTTTAATTCTGCTATGTTGCTTTGCTTAATGCGTGAAATACATATCTTTTGTAAGAGATGCTGGTGTTTGCATGTCCTTTCATGGATGCTTTATTAACAGTGTGGCCAAAAATTCTGCTATTTGATTGGAAACGAATACTGGAAAAGGAAATTTATGTTTTTCTCTTATGAACTTATCATATAATCTTAGTGGTTGATTAACAGCGCTCAGAATACCATATCAGAAATTTTATGAACTTACCTTGTCTTATTTGGAGAGAAATGAAATAAAATGAAAGAGTAAAGAAAAAAAATTAAGGTTAAACTATATAATAAACATTTGTCTGAAAATGTAACAACCACTAAGATTATATGATCATTGAATTGGTATAGACCAGCTATGTTGCCATGTCTTGCTTTAGGAAGTTGTTTTCTAACATTATGCATTCGTGCGAAGTCCAACAGTTGTTCATGTCTATGATATCGTTTCAATATTAGAGATATCTTCTTAAACAGGGAGATTAACCTTTATAATCTTGTAACAGTTGTTAGACTTAGAAGCTGTCTTGGTGAAGATTATGTTTCCTAGCTTAGAGTAGATTGGGATGTAGCAATGTTCATGTTTCTCTTCCATTTGATGAATCCAATTAACACTAGAATGTTTATAAACTTGTTGTTGGATCAGAATATTATACATGAGATATTGTCCTCAAGCATGTTAATTAAGTAACCTTCTGAATAATCTGTTTGAACTTTCATGATTTTCCACTTACATTATCTTTGGATTGAGAAAGATGTTTGCCAAGGCACTTGTTTGTTTTCTAGTTAATAGCCATTCTATGAGGATAGTCCATGGAGTTTCTGATTTGGTAGTTTAGAGAATGAAAAACCTAACAAGAAGCATATATATACACATTTTGCTCTTTACCAAATCCTTGTTTAACTTCAAAGATAAATTTCAATTCGAGCTAGATGTTTTTCTTCTTGTTTTCATCATTGAATTTGATGCCTCAAGGGGGCATCATTTGGTAAGCCATTAGCTTTTCGGTATGGTGTCTAAACTTCAGGTCCTATATTTAAAGTCTTCATTGTGTTATGTATATTGTCTAAGCAAATATCACCCAGAATGGAGAAGAGAATTGCAATAATTGGTGTCGGAGTCAGTGGCCTTCTTGCATGCAAACACGGTCTAGAGAAGGGTTACAATCCAATTGTGTTTGTGAGCAGGAGTTGCATAGGGGGAGTTTGGTGTCAAACCATAGAGTCCACAAAGCTCCAAGCACCCAAGAGCTTTTACCAGTTCTCGGATTTTCCGTGGCCAACTTCAGTGACAGAGACTTTCCTAGATCATAATAAAGTCATGGAGTACCTCCAAGCTTATGCTACCCACTTCAACCTCCTCTCCAAGATCAAATTTAATACCAAAGTCATTTGTATCAAACATCTTCCGCCAACAAATCATAAAAATATGTTTTCTTCGAATTTATGGGGTTGCATTGGTGGGCCCTTCACACCATCAGGGAAATGGAACGTTACTGTTCAGGATGCCCAGGATGGGTCATTTACAATTGGGGTAAGCTGGTGAGTGTGTGTGTATATATATATACATATAACACAAATTTTTTTGTACAAATTTATGAAATTCAATGGTTGAGATTAAATATTAAAAAAATATATTTAATGCTTCAAACTCATATACTGTCAATATATAACCATAAACGCATGCATCTGTTTCTAGATCTGTGCAGCTAATTAATGAAATGTTACTTATTCTTGCATGTGGATCGGACTTTACAAGCCTTTTTTAAGTCTTCAGCAGAGTGGAAGACCATTCTGCATTTGTTCTTTATTCTTTATTTGTTAATTTTACATTCCCCATCATGAATCTATGAAATTATTTTCTTATAAAAATAATAATACTCTACCAGGTTCACGAAGTGGATTTTGTGATATTGTGCAGTGGAAAGTACAGTGACTTGCCAAACATATACCAGATTTTCCAACGAACGAAGGCCCTGAAGTATTTGATGGCAAAGTCTTACATTCCATGGATTATGCTGCCATGGATGATGAAGTCGCAGCTGAATTCATCAAAGGAAAGCGGGTCACTGTCATTGGATTCCAATTGATATAGCAGCAGAGATTGCTAATACAAATGGTAAATAAACTACCCTTCCCTCTACACCATCTGCTGACATGTATTAGGAAGCAGCGCAAGTTTTCTAAAATCATGTTTGTTTACGGATTCGCTGATCACTTTGGTACAATTAACTTCTATTTACATTTTTATTCATTTTAACTTATGCATATGGACCTGAGGAGCTTTTCATATATCTTTTGCATCTAACCATAAACAAAAGAAAGTAAATGTTATTCAAGCAGGCATTGTTTTGGATTATTTATTAGTAATCATTCTGTTTTGTCATAATATCAGAAGCCAGACACCCATGTGCACTGTTATACAAGACAGTACATTGGACGGTTCTAGATCACTTGCTTTCATTCATTTATCTAGGCTTAAATCGCTGCAGCGAGTATATAGTTCAGAAGCCTGGCGAAGGATTTTTCCTCCGGCTTTTGGCCCTTTTCCTCTCACCCATGGTAACATTCTGACACTGCTTCACCTCTTCTTCTAAACAGGATAAAATTGAACTTTAAATTATTTTTATTAATCAACATTGTCCCTTTCTATTAATAAGAAATCAGTTCACCTAAAAGCTTGAAGCGGTTGCCTTATTTCCAGCGTGTTGTTCAACATGGATATATCTAAGTGTTTTAAGTAGCGTTTCTTAATACTATTAACTATTATTTAATATGTTCTTTCAGCATTGGATATGCTCAAAAGTGGTTTGTAGTATGCAATAATTTCTTCTTCATATTATACTATTGTTTCATCATTAATTACGGCCAATTTTTTCAATCTAATGGTTCGGAGTTAATAACATTAATAGTAATCTAATGGCGCTGTTGTTTTATATTTCTTTTCTCTTTGTTGCTTGCTAACATCATCTGTTATGTCACTGAGTGAAAATTAATAATATCATATCTATTATGTAAGATTGCAATATTTTTTTATTTTTTTGTGGTCATATAATCAAGTTAGTCTATCTGCTGACTTGTTGCCATTTTCTTTTATTTTAGGATCATTGGGACTCATTGGCATTGGATACACTCCATCAGGCATCTGGTATGCTTTATGATCCTCTCAACTTTCTTGAAGATTCCAAATCTAAGCATTAAAAGTTATTTATGATTATTGGAATTATTATTATATTAGTTGGTGGTGGTGGAGATGTACTTTTAAAGTTTTACACTACTCTCGGACTGTATTGCTTATATTCCTGGTGTACCTTGATGATGGTTATTTTAAATAGGATTAGTCAAAGTCTAATTATTACATTTTATTTGTGCAGGTTTTCTTCCCATGAAAACTTGAATGGGAATAAGACTTCTAGACATATTTTATACTTCTAGACTTCTAGACTTGAATGGGATTGCAAATAAACTTGGTACTCTTATGTTGTATGTGAATGTATAATTTATTAATTTATGTGTTTGTGATAATATACTCTTATGTTATACTCTTATTTTTTATTGGAATATCATTTTATTGGTTCATGTTTTCATATGATGAATTATTTAAATTAATTAGAAAAAAATAGATTGAAAAAATGGTTACAGGACCGGATTTCATAAAAAAGAGTTGAGCTTTCTTTTACTGCAGGCCTAATACCACGGTTAATGACCTGAACAGCAACAAACACTTTTTACGGCGGGCACACGCCTGCGGTAAAAGTCAGACCACGATTTTTTATAATCATTTACTGCGGGCAGGGAAGCCCGCAATAGACTTTTTACGGCGGGCTAGGCGCCCCCGGTAAATAAGTTTTCACCAGACCACGAATTTTGACGGCGGGTCGAGCACCCGCGGTAAAAGGCCTTTTACGGCGGGCCAAAACCGCACTAAAAAATAAAACAAGTTTTTACGTCGCTATTTTATACGGCGGGCTTAAACCGCCGTATGCCTGCCATAGAAGGCTTTTTACTGCGGTTTCGGCCGGCCGTAAAACGCCTATTTTCTTGTAGTGTACAATCAAACTCATAAAATTTGATTTGACACAAAGCACTGGATGAGTAGGTCTCATGTTATTTATTAATAATTATTTAATTTTCTTTTCATTTTTACTCAATCATTAAATTTGTTTCACATCATGTTGTATGAATTTGGTTATATGGGTTGGTTATATACATAGAACTTCTTGCAAATGATAAATGCAAGCAAAAGTTCCTAGATTCATGGAGATATAAAAGAACAAAATTTTAAGTTATCATACCTGCATTATTTGAGTCTTTGCATGAGACGATTAAATCTCTAAACCTCTTTCTATATGCACAATAGCTCTAACCACCTAGGCTATAAATCCGTTATATAAATTAACATACTTTGGAACACAATGTTTAATGCATAATCTTACTCTCTAAATGCCCTAAAAAAATTACTTACGGGCCAGAACAGTAATTTAATTAGATAAATGAAAATTCTTCTTTATGTCATAAACCTCAGATATCTATTTTCATTTCAAATCAGATCTATAATGCATAATTAGAGTGGTTTAATTCTTCTTCGAAACAAAACAAAACAAAATAAAATACAACAATAATGAACATCCATAATATGTCTAGCAATATTGTGCAAATACATGGCAGAAAATTAAAACATGCTATATATTGAACTTTTTCTTTATATAAATAGACAGTTGATCAGATAAATATTTTACTCCTTTGTCTTCTTTGTTTGTTCTATTAGTTATATTTTTCTTTGTTTGTGTCGTGTTTGAATTTTCGATGCAAAGATCATATATGAGAAACATAATAATCATTAAAAGAAATCGAAAACCACAAATAAATCGTACGTGTATTTATAACAAACACAATGAATTATCAAACTTTACAATGTTACTAATTAATTAATTTCTCTGTAAGGAATTATGGAAAAAAAAGAAAACTCAAATTCTAGTTCATCCACTCAAGTTTTGCAACATCTTTGGATGATCCCATAAGCCATGAATTCCACCCAATTTGATTAGCATCATATTTTCATTTATCTTATTTTCTTATATGGACTCAACTTACACTCTTTTATTAATTTTGGTCATCAATTGTGCTAGCATTTCTAGATTAAATTAATTTTAAGGCTCATTATATATGTATAATAAACCTATACAAACTTACTAATCATACAAACTGATGTTTCATGATTTGGTAGATGAGTGAATTTAAATTTTAGTTATATTAATTAAATGTGTATAATGTGAAAACAATTCCATAATATCAAATAAATTTGTATGAGTAAGTTTACTCTTTGTATTATAATGAAAATAACTAAATCTAGATAACTTATAGATATATCAAATTACGCATGTGGAAACTAGTAATTCTTTATTTGTAATATGCTAGGCTTGAAAGAGGCACGCCTTAATATGGATGTGCTAGGTTTACTTCAACTACAAAATTTCTTTTTTCCTTATTGAAACTAATAGGTAGATATGATAGAACAGTGGAAGTACTAAAAATAGAGGGTATAGATACTATATATGTCTGATGTACGCTTATTGATGCTAATAAGACTTGGAGAAGATTATGTATTTTAAACAGTTTTAGTAAGAAAGACCATGTAAAAAAAAAAAAATTTTAGCTCTAATATTTTTATGTCTAATTGATTATGATAATTTGTATACATAAACTCCTAGGAGTTTTGGCATAACATTAAAAGTTTTTCGAAGTTCAAGAGATGCGGCAACTTGACTCCGAAATTGGTTTACGATTAATAGGATTAATCAATCGTGTTTCTTGGTAAAAAATTAGCAAATAAGAATTTAGCTACTCTATTTGTTGAAAAACCAAGATTAGTTTTGCTGTTTTGGCTCACTCATGCATGCCGTTGTGATATCATTTTTATTTTCACAAGCTGATCACCTTAATTAATGGAAGGAACATCCACTTTATTACGACAATATTAGCTAATAAAAGCATACATATATCTCCTTAACTAGTAGAAAAGAAAGTAGGTATAATTTGAAGGAGTCTCTATTAATAAATTTCAAGAAATTTATGACTTCTATTTTCAAAATATCTGAGTTGAGAAATTGAATTATTTATTTTTGAAATCATTAGGATATAAACCTAGCTAATTATTTGAACCTTCAAAGAAGCTAGATGAATTTTTACATAATAAATTTAAATTCCAAGAGAAGAAAAATACTTATATGAGCTTCACATACCACATTATCATGCAGGTGACATATTTAGCAATTCATACTTTGTCATATGTACAAAAGTAGTTGAAATTTTAGTTAATTTTTTCAATTTCTGTGCTGATGTAGTGTTCTCTCTCCTTAGTTTTTCTCAACTCATTTTTTCATCCACATTTTAGTCATCTAGTTGATATGTTAATTTTTAATTGGATATGGTCAATAAATTATTAAGGTGACCTAGTGATTGAGCATGTCCCACCAGAGGTGGACCCATGTGGAGACCAGGGGGCCCAGGCCCCCAATGAAAAAATTAAAATCTGTTATACCCTTTAAGTTTTAAAAGTTACATATAGATCCTCATGTAAAAATACACATAATTTTTACATTCTCCATAATCTACAGCCGCCTCACCAATTTAGCTCTCAACCTAACCAACTTGTCTCCACCTCTCTCCCAGCCGTCCAAGTTATCATAACACACAAAAAAGATAATCTTCTTCAATTTTTCAAGTAAGTTTATGCTTTATTCTATTTAATTTTTACTATTTTATTTTATTCCTAGAATTTTATTCAATTTTTTTAGTGTTTTCTTCAAGCTTTGTATGAATTTTTCTTTCAAATCTCAATGCAATACTGATTGTTTAATGCCTATTTATTTATTTTCAATGCTTAACATTTAGCTAATTTTAGATGCATCTCATATTATGTTGCAATTTAAATAAAGAGATAATATCCAACTTGTCTACTAAAAATATTACAATGACTTAATTAAATAAAAGCAATAATTTGGACATTTCATATTAATAGATCTAGAGTCAACTTGATGATAAATCAAGTTTTCTTACTACTTTTTTTTTATTAATTGTTTTTTTTTTGGCATGATACCCATCAAAACCTACTAGTAAATTAAACTAATTAAACAATACATATTTAATTTGTTTATTTTTAGTCTTTTTGAATATAAAATAATGTATCATTATTTTTTTTTGGTCAGTTATGGAGAGATATTTTAAAAGAAAATCTACTTCTGAGTTGGCATCAAGTCCAAAAAAAAGTGCTAGAAGTTCAAAGCAAAATTGTTATGATATTAATTTACAAGATTTGCCTGCAGATCCTGGACTTAGAACTCCAATTTTAGAATATAATCACAATGTTCGGGATCAAGTTCGAAGAGCTTATCTTCAAAAGGGTCCTTGTCAACCTCGTGATCACAATTTTCCTTTCAAAAAATATGGAGAGAAATCGAGAAGATTTAACCTAGCCTGGTTTGATGAATACACTAATTGGTTAGAGTGTAGTATAGCAAAAGATGCTTTATTTTGTTTATGTTGCTATCTCTTTAAACCAACTATTGGAGAGTAAGCAGGTGGTGAATCTTTTGTAAGTAAAGGGTTTTCAAATTGGAAGAAAAAAGAGAGGTTAAAAGATCATGTTGGAGGTCCTAATAGTGTTCACAATCAAGCTTGCGGTATGTGTGAAGCATTGTTGAAGCAAGAGCAGCATTTCGAGACAATTTTAGTGAGACAATTTGACCAAGCTCGAATTGACTATCGAACTCGTTTGGGTGCATCAATTGATTGTATCAGGTTTCTTTTAAGACAAGGGCTTCCATTTCGTGAACATGATGAATTAGAAGATTCTAACAACCGAGAAAATTTTCTTGAGCTCTTACATTGGTTGTGTGATCATAATGAGGAAATAAGAAGAGTTGCGTTACAAAATGCTCTTGAAAATTTGAAATTGATAGCACCAAAAATTCAAAAAGACATAGTAAGTGCTATTTCAATTGAAATTACTAATGCAATTATGAAAGATAATGGGGATGCATTATGTTCAATTATTGTTGATGAGTCTCGTGATGTATCTTTCAAAGAACAGATGGTCATCATATTACGTTATGTGGATGAAAATGGCAATGTAGTTGAGCAATTTGTAAGCATCGAGCATGTTACTGATATTACAGCACCTTCACTTAAAGAAGCTATTGACAATTTTTTTTCCAAGCAGGGATTGAGTATCTCTCAATTACGAGGACAAGGTTACGATGGAGCAAGTAACATGCGGGGAGAATTTAATGGTCTGAAAGGACTTATTTTGAAAGATAATGGATCTGCTTTTCATGTGCATTGCTTTGCTCATCAACTTCAATTAGCTCTTGTAGCTGTGGCAAAGAATCATACAGAAATTACTGCTTTCTTTTTTTGGGTTTCTAGTGTTTTTAATGTTGTTGGAGCATCAGCTAAACGCCGTGATATTCTCCGCGAAAAACATGCAATGGTTATATTTGAAGCGCTTACTAATGAAGAGCTTTCAATTGGGCGAGGTTTAAATCAAGAAACCAATCTCAAAAGGCCGGGTGATACATGTTGGAGCTCTCATTATAATTCTCTAGTAAGTTTGATTTTTATGTTTTCATCTGTAGTAGATTTAATTAAGATAATAGCAAAGGATGGATCTGATGCTGAAAAGAAATATGAAGCCAAGCTTTTACTGAATTTTATCCAATCATTTGACATTATTTTTTTTCCTACATTTGATGAAAACGATATTAGAGAAAAGATCAAGATATTGTGAATGCCATAGACTTAATTAGAGTTTGTAAGGAAAGGCTGCAAACGATGAGGGAAACTGGTTAGGATCTTTTATTAGATCAAGTTTCTTCTTTCTGTGCTGAACACCAAATTGAAGTTCCTAACATGGATGATATTTTTTTGCCTCAAGGGAAATCAATACGTAAAGCTCAAACAATCACATATATGCATCATTATCGTGTTGAGATCTTTTTTTCTGTTATAGACATGCAGCTGCAAGAACTAAATAATCGTTTTACTAAGACAAATACTGAGTTGCTTCTTTGTGTGGCATGTCTGAATCCAAATGATTTATTTTCTTCTTTTGATAAGAAGAAGCCTATACGACTTGCTCAGTTTCATCCTAAAGATTTTTTAGCAGTTCAACTCAAAGTACTTGAAGATTAACTTGAAAACTTTATTGTAGATATGCGCTCTAATAGTGAGTTTTCAAAGCTGAAAGACATTTCTAGTCTTGCTCAAAAGATGGTCAAAACAAAAAAAGACAAAATTTATCCATTGGTGTATCTACTTTTGACATTGGCACTAATTCTACCAGTTGCAACTGCCATAGCTGAGAGGACATTCTCCGCTATGAATATTGTGAAGACTGAATCACAATCGAATGGGAGATGAATGGATGAATGATAGCTTGCTTGCATACATTGAGAAAAATATTTTTGATAGCATTGACAATGAGGTAATAATGCAACGTTTTCAAAATATGAAAACTTGTAGGGGATAGTGATGATTTTATATTGTTGAATAAATTAACTATCACATTTTAATATTTTACATTTTATTTTATTGTGTTAGGGTTTATTTTAAGGAGTAAGCTTCCTTATATCCCTCTAAGTGTATTTTTTTCAATTTTTAATAAATTTTTTATTATTTATCAAAAAAATTATAAAAGTTAAAAAATACTAAGGTGCCCCCCTTTAACAAAATCCTAGGCCCGTCACTGTGTCCCACGTAAATATTTCTCTTTCAAAGAAACTTATGTATGTCAAGTACCATCTTACCTTGCTCATAGCAATAATAAATCGTCATTTAGTGCTCTCTCGTTATAATCTTAAATTTCATTTTTATTCCTAATTTTTTATTTTTTTAAAT
Organism: Boswellia sacra; assembly: GCA_013180625.2. NCBI lineage: Eukaryota > Viridiplantae > Streptophyta > Magnoliopsida > Sapindales > Burseraceae > Boswellia > Boswellia sacra. The sequence goes on along the minus strand of SNVD02001904.1, from coordinate 88,119 downwards.
ATGATCTCACACATCACCTTCTTGTTTGATAACAATCTAAAGAAAAAAACTGAGGACTTTGTAACATTTGTTTCTCTCTTGTTTTGAAATTCAAATTAGTTTTCTCATAAATCTTCTCAATCATAACTAATAATCTTCTCGGAAATCTTCCTCAAACTTCTCTGTACTATCTTTTGCCTCCAAAAAGCTTTTCTAATTCTCTTGGTCTAGAAACTATCGATTTTTCTCCGATCTATCTTGTATCTACCTTATTTTTTTCTTTTTAATTTTGTCTGCTACTTTTTCCTTCTTTTTTAATTTCCTTTACATAAAAAATACAAGACAAGTACTCCTGTTAAACATATAAATCTTCAAAGTTAATGAATTCTTTAATAAAAATATTACATCCCCCAAGAAATGCCTAATTTATTCTATTTTAGTTCCCTCAAATAACTGATATATGTCTCTTCATAATATAGAGTCAAGTTACAGTAAGCGAACTAGAATTAATTGTTTGTAAGAAACATAATTTGTAGATTACCACGTTATCAAATTAAATATGATATCCATGTATCTATCTGGATTTATTTGATAAAATCTCTTTTTAAAAATGATATATGCATTTGTTACCAAAACTTAATCTCAACCTTTTCGAGGGATGAGATGAGAATGTGAGGAAAAGGAAAAGCAAGATGGAATGTTGGCAGCTAGGGCCTCGCTCGCTAAAGGACTTCAAATTAGATATTGCATATTATTATAATACTAATAATAGTAATAATAAAAATAATTCTCCAAACCTATCTGTTTTGTTTTCATTCATTGGCAAGTTAGCCCCAGCCATTCCTGACTTAAAAAGTGAAAAGCCAAGCGTTGCAGCTTTATACAATAAATGTGTCTCTGACCAAACACGTCATATCATATCATATGTTGTTTCCTCTCTCTAATGAATCTTTTAACACCCAACTTTAACTTTTGCTTTTCTTCCTTTCTTTTTCCAATTGCAATTCTCTTTTTACGTACTCACTCGCGTGACATTCCCATTCCCATTCCCATTCCCATTGCTACCCCTTTTTCTCAAGGACAAGCATAGTTTATTCAAAGTACTATGCCATACCAACGCACTCTTTGAGGGGAGAGGTCGGTAGACCCCTAAGTTTTCACAAGTAACAATATCTCTTCTGACAATGACAAACCATTTGGATTATAATGACGCCAAAACTCCTCTTTATATATATATATATATATATATATGTATATATGTTTTCTAAACTTTATTTATAATTTATTTTATTACTTACGCGGTAGAATAGAACAAAAAGGGATTATCAGTTATCTTCTTTATATACTCAAGATTGTTTGTCGTCAGTCAAAATTAATGAGAGGTCTCATGTTGTTATTGCATACGGTTTCCAATGGGTACATATTTGTTACTTTCTTCCAAACTTAGCGTTCAAAATGAATTTTCCCATATTAAGCGCGCGAGAGTTCTACTGCTAGTGCACATAACTGTTAAATGCCGGCGTAATAGAAATATTTTTCAATATGTTAAAGTATATATTTAGTTGATCATATGCTCTACGCATAAGCCACTTTTTGGATCACCATGTGATTTTCCTGTTACCCAGAATGTGAGTGCAGTAAGCCGGAACCGACTACTTTGATTTTGTTACTTCTTATTGGCGGTGATTGCTACTTAGTGATCATGAACTAAATTTAGTTCTTAAGTGGACTTTTCCAACACATTCCAGATCGATAACATGCAGCAGCCTTAGAAAGAGCTTTTCATACCTAACCTGGACGGCTTTTCAAGTCTTCTTATATTCTATTCTAATTAATTTATATATTGCTTTAATTTGGTCTCAGTAAATTGAAGAATGATAAACTTATAGTTATTTTATGTGAGGAGTGGGGTTACGCAATTAATCAACCGTTTTTTCAGTCAAAAAACATGGCAGAACTGCATGAAACTTTGATCTTTGTTGGTGAGGTAGCTAGCTAGTGTGTGTATGCTTGCTGAAATTATTAACTTGCCATGCAAAAGGATTGCATGGTCAGTGATTTACAATCACTCTGCAAATCATCTCCAGAATCTTTAGATGTCAAGTACGATATAATGAAAGAACTGCAGTTTTCCATGGCATTCCACTATTTAAAACAAAATAATATTAATAACAAATATTTTCTGACACTCTTGAGTTCAAACTAGCTCTTTTTTTATCTAAATCAAACCTCATCCGCTTGGATTTAATATCTCGTTTAATTAATTTTCTCTTTAAAATTTTCAAAGCTCTCTACACCAAATGCCAATACTTCAGTCAGCCAGGTTCATTATTTAATTAATTTGTAATTATAGACAAAATAAATTTAATAAATTTAAATGTTTAGTTTATAAATTTGATCATAAATTAATAGTACAGAGTGGTAGTAATAGCCAGATTAATAGAAAGTAAAATAAGTGTACAGTGAAAAGAGAGGGGGGAAGCTTTTGCTACTGAAATCAAAGAAAATGATTTAAGTGGGTCATCAAAAAGCAAAGAAAGTGAAAGAAACAAAGAAAGAAAAGTGATGAAAGTATGCTTATTTCCATCTTTCTATATTGCATGCAAGACGATGCCAACTTAACCCATCATTACTTCCACTCTCTCCTTTGCTCCAATCCAATGAACATAAATATTTTTCTTTTCCTTCCTCTGCAATTTTTTTTTTTAATTTTCTTTTTAAAGGGAAAAACAACCTGTTGATGCACGGTTTCTGGACGACCGGGGAGTGGGTCGGAGCTCGGATCGTACGTCGGGTCCAGTCTTGCGAGCAAAGGAAAACAGTCAGGGGTGCCGGCGGTGGTGCCGGCGAAGACCCTCCGACGCTCAAGTCAGTTTCCGGCACTCCGGAATTTTTCTGGGAGAATTTCCTAGAGAGAGAAGCTCTTAAAAGTGAAGGAAATCTAGAGAGAGAGTAAGTTCAGAAAAGTGTGCATACCTTGAGCAATAATTCGGAGGGTTTATATAGGAGTCGGGATGGGTCATTGTGGGACCCAGATAACAGGCCCAGATAATGGGCTTCAGTAATGGGCTTACTGAATTAGAAATAATTAGGCCCAGATGATGGGCTTCAGTAATGGGCTTACTGAATTAGAAATAATTAGGCCCAGATGATGGGCTTCAGTAATGGGCTTACTGAATTAGAAATAACTAGGCCCAGATACTGGGCTTCAGTAATGGGCTTACTGAATTAGAAATAACTAGGCCCAGATACTGGGCTTCAGTAATGGGCTTACTGAATTAGAAATAACTAGGCCCAGATACTGGGCTTCAGTAATGGGCTTACTGAATTAGAAATAATTGAGGCCCAATTTTGTTATAGCCATAACAGTAGTCCCCTCAGGCCCAAGTCGACTAACGGGTCGATGTAGGGACTATTTAGCTATTCTGGGCTGAAAATTAAATGTATGAGGGGGCCGGTCCGAAGGTGTAATTTACTGTGTGGCTTAAACCCTAAATTGGTGCCCTATATAAGATACAAGTGTTGGGGAGTAGGGTTTACTCAACAATAGGAGCGAGTACCTTGGAGGCAGGCAGTGTAGGCGACCACAGCCAATAGAACCCGTCAATCCAAGTAAGAATTTTCCAGCCGCCACAAGCAAGTCCTTTTTTCTTGTATAACTTCAGAATGCATGAATTTATTATGTAAACTTTGCTTTTTTTTTTTTTACTGCATGTTTGGGTGTGAAAGAAGGAAAGCAGTGGGTTGTTTAGGTGTGAAGGAAGAAGAAACAAGTGTGTGTTCATGCTCGGGTATGAAGGAAGGAGGGTGAGAGCGGCCTGGGCGTGCTGCGAGGGCAGCCTAGGCGCGCTGCCTGGGCGCGCTGCCTGGGCGTGCTGCCTGGGCATGCTGGGTGTGCTACCTGGGCACGCTGGCGAGGTGTGCTGGGCGCAAGGAAGAAGCGGGCGAACTGCCGAGGTCCAGGAGCGCGCGCAGGGCGAGCAGGCGAGGCTCCATGCGCGCGGGGGCGAGCTGCTGAGGTCCCAGGAGCGCGCGCTGGGCGTGAGGAGGCGAGCACCCGAGGGGCGCTGGTGCGCGGGGACGAGCACCCGAGGGGCGCTGGGCGCTGGGCGCTGGCGTGCGTACTGGGCGAGTCGCATGCACGCTGGGCGATTGCGTGCGTACTGGGCGAGTCGCATGCGCGCTGGGCGCTTGGGCGCTGGGCGATCGCGTGCGCGCTGGGCGCTGGGCGATGGGCGATCGCGTGCGCGCTGGGCGCTGGGCTTGCCGCCTGTGTCATGCAGGTTTACGTGAGTTTGTAAGGATTTCTTGCAGGAAATTTGAATAAGTACGGGGGCATATTAGCAAATTTCGAAATTTCCATTATATAACTTCGGGGGTGTTGCAGAAAAATTTCAAAACTTTTACTTAAAATTGTGGGGGGGTTTCTGAAAAATTTCAAACCTTAATTTTTTTTGCGGGGGTGTTTCTGCAAAATTTCAAACCTTTATTTTTCCTCTGTGGGGTGTTTCTGCGAAATTTCAAACCTTTATTTTTCCTCCGCGGGGGTGTTTCCGCGAATTTTCAAACCTTTATTTTTTCTCCGCGGGGGTGTTTCCGCGAAATTTTCAAACTTTAATTTTTTCTCCGCGGGGGTGTTTTCGCGAAATTTTAAACCTTTATTTTTTCTCCGCGGGGGTGTTTCTGCGAATTTTCAAACTTATATAATTTTTCCTTCGTGGGGGTGTTTCCGTAGATTTTCAAACTTAATTAATTTTTCCTCTGCGGGGGTGCTTCCGCGGATTTTCAAACTTGAATAATTTTTCCTCCGCGGGCGTACTTACGTTGATTTTCAGACTTGAATAATTTTTCCTCCGCGGGCGTGCTTCCGCGGATTTTCAGTCTTGAATAATTTTTTTCCTCCGCGGGCGTGCTTCCGCGGATTTTCAGACTTGAATAATTTTTTCTCCCGCGGATTTTCAGACTTGAATAATTTTTTCTGTCGCGGGCGTGCTTCCGCGGATTTTCAGTCTTGAATAATTTTTTTCTCCGCGGGCGTGCTTCCGCGGATTTTCGATACAATCCTCCAGCTTTTTTTTTTTTTTTTTTATTGAAAGTCATGCCTTAACTCCTTCCCCCTCTTTGCCTTTCTCTCGGTAGGCGACAGGACCCTTGGCTCAAGGAGAGTCTACCAATACCAACCTCCTCAAGGAGGTTAACCATCTCACTTTAGAGGTTGACGACTGGAAGGCGAAACATCTACTCTGCCTTGACAACTTAACCGAAACAGAGAGAAGAATGGCAGAGATGAAGGAACAGATGGGCAGAATGAAGGCAGACTTGTCCGAAGCCAAGAAGCAGGCGGCTATCCAGTGTCGTACATTGAGGGAGTCAATGGGGTGCATAGATGGTTCCATGACCGCCATCTAGAGATTGATCAGTCACCCATAGCTGAGGAGTTAAACTTGGTGGAAGAGTCTATCCCTACAGCGGACTCTGATCCTGAGCAATTCCGCCGCCTCATCCTTAAAGATGAGGATTATGAGTCGACATTGGACACAGCAGCCTGGGAGGCCAAGTAAGGCGACTCTACCTCATCGTCTTCAGATGAAGAAGGAGGTGATGAGGCTACTTCTTAGAGATAGTTGGAATTCTTCCAGCTAGGTAGATGCTCATTCATAGGGAATAACCATATCAAGGCTGCTATCCCGGCCTTGACTTTACCTTTTACTGTCTTTACTTTCAGTTCGATGTACTAGGTGAGGATGTGTGACATCCCTCAACCAATTTTGAAATAATAAGAACATTAAGAAAAAAAAATTTTTTCTTTCTGGTGTTGTATTTTTTTTTACTTGTTCCATCTCATTCTGAATAAAACGAATGCTTTTATTGACAATCTCTTTATTGGTCTCCCCATGGGAGTTGTTACATATGCATAAGCTCCTAGGCGGAGTTACTGCACATATAGAGAGATTACGGGTAGTACTTCTTCAAGTGCTCAATATTCCATGGATGACGGAGCAACCTTCCATCCATGGTGACTAGTCTATAGGTGCCTGGTCGGATGACTGCCTTGACTTGATACGGACCCTCCCAGTCGGGCCCTAGTGTTCCATCAGTGGGATCTCGGGTACTTTGTAGTACTTGCCTCAAGACCAAGTCTCCCACTTGGAAAGACCGGCGCTTAACCTTAGAGTTGAAATATCGAGCAACCCTTTCTTGGTAAGCAGCAACCTTGACACTAGCGAGATCCCTTTCCCCCTCAAGAAGATCTAGGTTGAGTTAAAGGCTTCTATGATTAAGCTCCTCGTCGTATCCCTCAGTACGAGGTGACGGAAGGCCAATTTCAACCGGTATGACTGCTTCCGATCCAAACGCCAAGGAGTATGGGGTTGCTCCTGTTGCCGTATGGACAGTGGTTCGGTATGCCCAAAGCACTTGTGGAAGTTCTTCTGGCCATGCACACTTCCTAGCATCTAATTTGGTCTTGAGGAGGTGTTTAATGGTTTTGTTAACAGCCTCCACCTGACCGTTTGCTTGAGGATGAGCTGGGAATGAAAAGCACAAAGAGATGTTCAGCTCCTTACAGAAATTCTTGAAGTTAGAGTTGTCGAATTGTTTGCCATTGTCCGTAATGATGGTATGAGGGATACCAAACCTATAGACAATTGACTTCCGTACGAAGTCCGTGGTCTTCCTTTCAGTAATCGATGCGAGGGGCTCAACTTCTGCCCACTTAGTGAAGTAGTCAATTGCCACAACAGCATATTTAACTTGACCTTTACCCATTGGAAGGGGTCCAATAAGATCTAGTCCCCACTGGGCGAATGGCCATGGGGTTGTCATTGGAGTCAGGTTTTCAGGAGCTTTCCTCGGAATGTTAGCAAATTTCTGGCATTTGTGGCACCTAGTTGAGAATGTCTTAGCATCCTTCTTCACGGTTGGCCAGTAGTATCCTTGCCTGATACACTTATGAGCTAGAGATCGACCACCAGAATGGTTACCACATATCCTCTCGTGGATTTCTCTAAGAACATAATCAGCTTCTTCTGGGCAAAGAAACTTTAGAAGAGGAAGGCTGAAACCTCTTTTGTAAAGAACACCATTGACCATAGTGTACCTTGACGCTCTCTCTCTGACCTTGATTGCTTCATTGCGGTTAACTGGAAGTTCCCCCGTTTCTAAGAACTTTATGATAGGGTCCATCCAGCAAGGGTCACCGTCAATGGTCATTGTCTTCTCTGGCGGGAGCTCACGTTGTGATATGCTTGGAGATTCCAGAACAACCATGTGGTAGTCGGTCGGTAGAAGAGGGTCTATTCCTGAAGCAATTCTGGCTAGACTGTCAGCTTTTGAATTCTCCACCCTTGGGACTCTTACAATGTCAAACCTTTTAAAACCGCGCAGGAGGGAGTTAACTCTACCCAAGTAAGCTATCATGGTAGAGCCTTTTGCCTGATAGTCTCCACGGATTTGGTTAACCACAAGTTGGGAATCGCTGTGGATGGCGATCTCTCCTACCCCCAAGGTAACTGCCAGCCTATGTCCTCCAAGGAGAGCTTCATACTCTGCGACATTATTCGTGGCTTTAAAATTGAAACGAAGTGCCACAGCTACCTCTACCCCATCCGGGGTTGATAGGATCAAGCCAGCTCCACTACCGACCTTATTAGATGACCCATCTACGAATAAGATCCATGCCTTCTGTGGGTCAATTCCCATGGGCATTGGTCGGTCATGCGACCCTGTAATGGTTTCTTCATCCTCCTTATCTATACCACTTGAAAATTCAGCAATGAAATCAGCGATGGCCTGCCCTTTGATTGATGGTCTTGCAACATAATGTACGTCAAATTCTCCCAACTCAATGGACCACTTGACAAGTCTTCCAGAAAGCTCTGGACGATAAAGTATTTGTCGCAAAGGGTGGTCAGTTGGGACCATGACAGTATGTGCTTGAAAATACGGGCGAAGCTTTCGTGCTGCAACAACTAGGGCGAGAGCCAGCTTCTCCATAGGAGGGTATCTACCTTCAACTTCAGTTAAGGCCTTACTCACATAATAGACTGGCCTCTGAATTCCATGATCCTCCCGGACAAAAGCTGCATGCATGCTGAGACTGCGAGATACAGAAAAAGTGGTTCCCCCAAAACTGGTTTGGAGAGGAGAGGAGGAGAACCTAAGTACTTTTTCAGCTGTAGGAATGCATTTTCACACTCACTTGTCCATTCGAACTGATTGCACTTCCTCAACGCTTTGAAGAAAGGGTGACATTTGTCAGTCGCCCTAGATATAAAGCGATTCAAGGCAGCCAGTCGTCCAGTGAGGACTTGTATATCCTTTGGAGTTTTGGGAGACTCCAACCGCATAAGTGCTTGGATTTTTTCAGGATTGGCCTCTATCCCCCTTTGGGTGACAATGAATCCCAAGAACTTCCCAGAGGATACTCCAAAAGCGCATTTGGTGGGGTTCAGCTTCATATCATGCTTCCAGAGGATGTCAAAAGTTGTTCAGAGGTTGTCTACATGGGATCTAGCGTCCATGCTTTTGGTGAGCATATCATCCACATAAACTTCCATTGTCTTTCCTAGGAGAGGAGCAAACATGGAGTTTACCAACCGTTGATAAGTTGCTCCAGCATTTTTCAATCCGAACGGCACCATCCAGTAACAGTATAACCCTCTATCAGTGATAAAGGCTGTTTTTTCTTCATCCTTCGAATACATGGGAATCTAGTTATAACCAGAATAAGCATCCATGAAGCTTAGAAGCTGGTGACCAGCAGTAGCATCAACTAATTGATCTATCCTGGGCAGTGGAAAGCTGTCTTTTGGACAGTGCTTGTTTAAGTCCTTGAAGTCGATGCAGACACGCCATTTTCCATTGGCTTTCTTCACCAATACAACATTAGAGAGCCATTCGGGGTAGTTTACCTCCCGAATGATTCCACTCGTCAAGAGTTTGCCCACTTCTAAGGCAATCGCCTCTGAACGCTCTGGGGCTTGGTGCCTCCTTTTTTGTCGGACAGGTTGAGCTCCAGGATTGACATTAAGGCGGTGGACAGCTGTATTCGGGTCTATGCCAGGCATGTCTTCGTGAGACCATGCAAAAACGTCGCTGTACTCTCGAAGAAAACTAATCAACCGGTCCTTGATTAGTGGAGGAAGATTCTCACCCACCTTCACTATCTTCTCCGGATCATTTAAGCAAACAGGGACGTCATCCATCCCTTCTATTGGAGCTACAGCCTCCCCTTTCTCTTGATCTCGTGGATCCAAACTTTCCATCCCCTCGGAAGGCTCTCCACGAATCGTCCATTGCTTATGCGCCTTTTTTGGTCTTCTAAGCGGAAGCCGGGGTTGCCTGAGGTTAGGCCCCACCCCAGAGGATATAACTAATGTTCTCCCCGTATCAACTACCTTTCGGCGTTGGGGAGGTGCTTCAACCTCGATTTCTTCGTCAACCTCTAGGGAGGTTGAGTGTTGGGATTCGTGACTCATGATGTGTTTGAATAAGTTTGGATGGGAGCAACAACTAAAGAGGCTTGAATTGTCGTCCCTACAGACGGCGTCAACTGTTGATGCACGGTTTTCGGACGACCAGGGAGTGGGTCAGAGCTCGGGTCGTACATCGAGTCCAGTCCTGCGAGCAAAGGAAAACAGTCAGGGGTGCCGGCGGTGGTGCCGGCGAAGACCCTCCGACGCTCAAGTCAGTTTCCGGCACTCCGGAATTTTTCTGAGAGAATTTCCTAGAGAGAGAAGCTCTCAAAAGTGAAGGAAATCTAGAGAGAGAGTAAGTTCAGAAAAGTGTGCATACCTTGAGCAATAATTCGGAGGGTTTATATAGGAGTCGGGATGGGTCATTGTGGGACCCAGATAACAGGCCCAGATAATGAGCTTCAGTAATGGGCTTACTGAATTAGAAATAATTAGGCCCAGATGATGGGCTTCAGTAATGGGCTTACTGAATTAGAAATAACTAGGCCCAGATACTGGGCTTCAGTAATGGGCTTACTGAATTAGAAATAACTAGGCCCAGATACTGGGCTTCAGTAATGGGCTTACTGAATTAGAAATAATTGAGGCCCAATTTTGTTATGGCCATAACACAACCCTTAGCAGCAGAAGTTAAATTCTATCATTAGAAAAAATAAAGTTCTTAAAATAACGTGAAATACAGAAATAGTTATTTGTATGAAATTTATAATAATAGAAATCTTATCTGTAGTTGGATTTTGCTAAATTAAATATAATATTATAAATTGAATTTCATTTCAAAAAGGGTAATTCCCATAAGAGTGAGATATTTACCTCAGAATTTTATAATTAACAATTTTTTAAATTATATATATTCTTACTCATCCTTTTTGCATAAATTCAATTGATTGAAACACAATTGCATGGAAAATATAACAAAACCTAACATAAATATATGTGCACAATCTTTTTTAGTAATCAAAGTTTCGAAAGAGTTTTTTTTTAATTTTCTAATTAAAATAAGTGTTGGTCTATTTAATATTTTATTGGTCTATTGATGTCATTTTTAAGATTACGGAGATAGATTTTCTAAAATTAAATTATAATTTTTTAAGAAAGGTGTATTCAATGTATAAAGACGAACATGAAACCTTCCATATTGTCTTTTGAAATAATCCCATACAGCGATCTATAATTTTGAAATCCTACAAACTATTAGGGATATGCTCTCAAAGCATATGTTACTGAGGTTATGTCCCAAAGTACATGTATGATGTAATGCTTATATTCTATAAAGACAGTCTTTTGCTTAATTTGTTCGTGTTATGTGTACTTTTGTATAGTTAGAATATTAGACAATAGAGGATTTGTTTCTAGATTAGAATTAAAACAAATTGGAATTTGTATCAAACTAGGAAGTTGAGTTTGATTGTAATTTATTTCAATTAGGATAATCTATGTGACTCATAGTTGGACAAGAAAATTGAAATACAAAGAGTTTAAATAGAAAGAGTTTTGATTGTACTTCTAGTCTAGGAATCATGGTTAGACTAGGAGAGAGACTCTTGGCCCTATATAAAGCCTTGTATTATGGGTGAAAAACAACACAACACAATATACAACAGGTTGTGTGAGAGAGAAGACTGGTTGAATGTTTTAGGAGCCTTGGGAGACAGCAAGGACATCTACGTTTTGAGTGATCTTGGAAGCTGCGGTTTGGGTTTGTAAACCGTGAGTATAGATCTAGTACCCATAGAAGTTCTTCTCTGTTAGTCTTTCCTTGGAGGTATATATCGAAGATTAGTGATTATCTTGTCGATATGCATAGGGAGACTATAAGGTTAAATCTTTGTTATTGCTGTTGATATTCTTGTATTTCTCCATTATTGTTGATTATAATAAAGTTGTTGCTGAGATCTCCAAAGTGGACGTAGGTTTAATTGGCCGAACCACTATAAATCTAGTGTTCCTCTCTTCTTTATTCTCTTGTTTATTTTCTTGCTTGTGGTTTCATCATAATTTTGTCAATATCTTGGATTGAACGCATCCACGAAAAGCTTGAAACTCATAACAAATTGCTATCAGAGCTTTTGGTTCTAGAATATGAGATGGCTACAATAAAATTCGAGATGGAACGGTTTATGGTGCTAGTAGTGGGAGAGATCAATTTGAGATTAAGGTGAAGTACTGTTCATATCATGATCCAGAGACTAGTGGAATAGATGAGGAACACAAAAACATTTATGAGGAAAAGGTGCTTGGAAGATTTGGTATGATAGCTTGCAGGTTCAAGCATGGCTTGGACTTGGAGCAAATCAAGTGCATGTGATGCCTTGAGGGGCTGGTGGAGAGCAGTAGCTAGAACGAAAAAGGAACGTTCGACATCATAGCTGAAGTGGTTGCATGCCTACGCAAGGTAGGTGCACTTCTGGGCAAGCCTGGCAGAAGAATTGCGCTCCTAGGCAACGTGTGTTGCACACCTACGCAGCATTCGTAGTTTAATCCTTCTTCAATGTAGAATTAACAATATTTGAAGACAAAAACAAGGTGGAGAATTGTTATGCGTGTTTTTGTCTTGTTAGAATATTAGACAATAGAGGATTTGTTTCTAGATTAGAATTAAAACAAATTGGAATTTGTATCGAAGTAGGAAGTTAAGTTTGATTGCGATTTTGATTTAATTAGGATAATCTTGGTGACTCATAGTTGGACAAGAAAACTGGAATAAGAAGAGTTTTGATTTTACTTCTAGTCTAGGAAAGAGACTCTTGACCCTATATAAAGCCTTGTATTATGAGTGAAAAATAATACAACACAATATACAGCAGGTTGTGTGGGAGAGAAGACTGGTTAAACGTTTTAGAAGCCTTGGGAGATAGCAAGGACGTCTACGTTGTGGGTGATCTTAGAAGTTATGGTTTAGGATTGTAAACCGTGTGTATAAATCTAGTGCCTGTGGAAGTTTTTCTTTGTTAATCTTTCCTTGAGAGTGTATAATATAGATTAGTGGTAATTTTGGCATAAATACATAGGAAGGCTGTTAGTCTTTCCTTGGAGGCATATATCGAAGATTGGTGATTATCTTGTCGATATGCATAGGGAGACTGTAAGGTTAAATCCTTGTTATTGTTGTTGATGTTCTTATATTCCTCCGTTATTGTTGATTGGAACAAAGCTGCTGCTGAAATCTCTAAAGTAGATGTAAGCTTGATTGACCGAACCATTATATATCTGATGTTCCTATCTTCTTTATTCTCTTGTTTGTTTTCTTGGTTGTGGTTTTATCATAATTTTGTCAATATCTCAGGTTAAATTCTTTCATGAAAAATCGAAAATTCACAATAGTTCGATTCATTGCATTCATAATTAAGTATGTTCGAGTTTCGACATAATTATAAGGAATAGAAGGCTTCATAACTCAAACAAAATAAATAATAATTTATATGAAGGGTTCATATAGAAGAGGTATGATTGTTTTGTCGAGTTAAAACTGTTTACAACCTAGAAATAAAGTTGGATGTTTTATTTGGACAAGGTTGCCTTGTTTACTGCTTGTAGTATTAGTGAACCTCAAACCATCAAAGTAGTGACTTTGGAGAAAGTAAAATAATGAATAAGACCAGGCGTCTAATGTTATGGTTTAAGTGTAACACCATTAACTAAAACCTAATGTCACGATAAGTACAATGAAGACACCTCTACCTCAATCCTAAAATGTGTTATGCATCTTGTGTTCATGACCACTTGCTTCAACTAGAATAATAGGAGATATTAATCTAATGGGCAAATTGCACAAAGTACCCTTACCTTTGCTAAAATTTCATGTGCATTCATGGTTTGCCATTTTTTCTTAGCAGTTACCCCTAGTCATGGACCACCCTTCCATTAATTTTCTTGTTAATTAGAAGCAATTTTCCATCCATCCACTATCCAATTACCAAAATACCCTTAACCATAGTTTTTTCTTCTCTTTCTTTTTCTTCATCTTCCTTTTCTTTTTCTTCCCATCAAACAAACACTTTCCTATACACATATAAATGATGAGTTGTTCTATTCAGCCCTCACTTTCTACCTCTTCAGCCCCCAATTCTAAATACACTCAATAAAAATTATTAAACCCCTATATCTTTCTCAATAGATCTCATTTAATTTCTTAAATATCCTTTCAATGTATAACTATGTTTTTCAACATCACTGGGTATTTTGTCATGCACCAATCTGTCCACCAAATCCTTTATTTGTCTTCGAAATGAATAACATGATTTTCTTCCAAACAAAAGTGAGAAATTTTTTCCCAAAACTGGTTGTGCTGGCCTCTATCATATTGAAAGCTGACAATATTGTTGCCAACATCTCCTTTATTGTCATTTCGATGGCACAATACCTCTAACATTATTATTCAATTGCTTCATCTCATTTTCGAAAGCAATCTGGCCAAAAAGATGTTGTAATTTTTGGCTTTGTATGGCATGTTAAAGTTTCTTCGATCTGTACTACTACTAATTCTAAACCATGACTGGTCTGTGCTGTTTTGTTCTTTGTGTGCTTTCATATATACTTGGTAGCAGGTGAAGTTAGACTGTGATATAGCTAGTTTAGTGAGTTATAGAACATAGGTGAGGTGTAATAAAAATTATTGGATTCCTAGCATATAGTAGATTGAAAATGTAAGAACATTAACTATTTACAAGACAAGTGGCATATATTTAGGACTTTTATGTCCTATTTAGTAATTTTACTTTAGGACAAAATTGTAAAATATAATAAAATAAAAGTCGGGCTGAAGAGGTGAAAAGTAGGGGCTGAATAGAACAAATCATATGCAATATAAGATGGGCAGGGGACCTATATTAACCCCATATAATTCAAACTGTAAAAATTAGACCCAATTTTCATTTATCTCATAATACACATAATCCTAAATTCATTAGTTTTGAGTCGACTTAATTATTGGACCAAAACTACACTTTTGAATTGTGTGTACTGTTATGCATGACTTATATGATAACAAACTTGATCAATATGATAATAAGTTTGCGTGCACTCCCTCACAAAATAATGATAGTTACAAATATTAGATTAAATTATTATTTTATCGCTCATTACTACTTCTTATTAGAGGTGGACACTTTTACCTGACCCAATCTACTAGAGCTAGTTTCGATAGGATCTCCTTTATTAATACCTAAAATCATGTATTATTACCCAATTAGGTTTACATAACTATCAGGCAATAAGGAAAACTTGACAATTACTAGACGTAACTGTTAATTTAAAAAAGAAAAAAATCATGTGTGCTCATTTTAAAGGATGAAGTGTGTTCTTATTATAGAACTCACCTTGTAGGACAACACATATAAAATTATTTTTTTTCCCACCGAACCCTTGTTGCCACTTTAGAAACCTAACTCCTCTCAAATCACTTCCTTTGGACATGGCTAGCTGCCCTATCCTTAAGCATGCCACCCAAATCATATCAAAGTGGAGATTCAATAGCTAGGCAAAAACATATTAAACATGAGCCATATATATGAAATTAGGTTTTTAAGTTTAATTCCATTAATTAAAATCTAATAACACAGAAGGTCCACAAAGGAACATTTATCTTAATCTTGAGTTTATAATGTAACCCATGCTTATGGTCTAATTACTTTGATTGGAATAGAACATTCAATCATTATGCTATTGATCAATATCCTAACTAGTTAGGTGGTTAAACAACCAAAAGCATAAGAACATAGATATATAGATATCATACCTAGAGGATATCACCTTAGTTCTTGGATAATAAACAAACCTAGCTAGCTTGGCATTCGATGGGGCATTTATTGAATAAAAACTACATTTATAATAGGATGACAAATGGTGATGACTTACTGTTCATTAAATTACTTTTTGTCACAAGGAAACAAGAAATAAGGGTGGGCATTTATCTAGTCAGGATGAGTTCAGATAAACCCAACTCGACAACCCATTGTGTTTGTACAAATAAAATGCCTATTCTCGAAGCTATCTAACATGTTCTGTTCGGATCGGGTAGCTTGGGTCATATCATATTGTAGTTCTTTTTTTCTTTCCTTCGTCACTTTCTCTCCCATTCAAACAATTAAGTCTCTCTAACTCTAATATTTACTCAAGCCATTACTCTCACCTCTCCTTAATCTTGTAATATGACAACTTTTTTTCTCAACAATATAACAAACCACGAACATTAATATCTTTTTCTTTTTTCTCTTCTCTTTGAGTTTTTTTTTAATCTTCTCCAAGACTTTCTTTTTCTTCCTCTAAGTCATGCCTTTCACATCTCTCTACCTTCATCAGTTCAGAAAGAGAAGAAAAATGAAAGAAGGAGATGCTTTTGGCTGTTGCTTTTAAGAAAATTTGGAAAATTTTCTCTCTTTCCCCAATCAATCAAACTCTCTATTTCTTACTTCACTTTTGCTGGAGACATTCTTCCAAACTCAGCTTCTTGACCAAGTCAATAGTTTGAAAACTTATTTAGAAATTTCCCCCCATTTCTATTTCGCATGATCCATTAGTTTAGCATTCCTTTTATTGAGTTGGGTAGAGGAAGAGATTTTTTAACTTATACCAAATGTGATGAGGCTTACATTATTAATATTGATAATGTGAATATATTGCTTATTAATACTATATACCAAAGATAATTTGGCTGAATTTGATGATAATGATCTGCGACATCTATAATTATATGATGAAAAAAGAGCCAAGATAAATCAAATTTTGGAAAATTAAATGAGGAAAGAGATTGATAATGGAGAAAGTAATATTTTAAAGAAAGATGAAGAAGAAGAAAGAGAAGAAAAAACTATGGTTAAGGATATTTTGGTGATTGGATAGTGGATGGATGGAAAGTTGCTGCTGACTAATGGGAAAATTAATAGCATGATGGTCCATGATTAATTTATTGAATGATAGGGGTAGGTGCTAATAACAAATTGCAAACCATGAACGCGTATGAAATTTTAGCAAAAGGTAGGGGTATTTTGTGCAATTTGTCCTTAATATAATGCATTGAACAACCCTAAATCATTGGATGATTGTAGATCCATGGATATTGAGAAGTTACATACATAGATTTGGAATCACAATTAGTGAATACCATCTTATGGGGATATCTAGTTCTTGGATAATAAATCATAGCTACGCATTCGATATTGGCTCATATAGAATAAGGACTTCATCTTAGTAGAGATGAATACAATGTCCTATCATCTATTAGATGATATTATATCTTAAAGAGCAAGTAATTAAGAGAGGTAAAATGGTAATTGGACCTATCTCCAACTATTAGTGTTCTATGATAGCACACATGTAGACCTATTGTCATATAGATCAAGTTTACCTCTATAAAAGTTTACACATAATCATACACACAAGCCAAGAGTGTAGTTTTATCTTGTAGTGAAGTCAACTAATTACTAATGACATGGTCCCACTTGTATCTTGAGATAATAAGAAATTAAGAATCAATCATTGGAGCTTGTTATTATGTGCATCCATATAGGTCACAAACTTAGCTCACATAATAAAAATACTAATATATTATTCTTATAGGATTTGGAAAGTCAAAGGATAAAACTAAAAGTTTGACTAAGTTGACCAAAATTTGATTTTTTCAAAGTCAAGGGCTGATTGGTCAAAGTTAGTTGGTCCAAAGATTTGACCAAGTTGACTTGGTCAAATTATTTATTAGTTGACTTTTGTCAAAGGGTGAACTTGGTCAATATGAGATGTTGACTTATTCACCTTGAGTAAATTAAGAAACCTTCCCTATATAGAGATACTTAAGTTGGTTTTTGGACACTTTATCAAGTTAGGAAATTAAATTGCATGTTATTTTTGGAAACTTATTGGCATGAGACAAGATGACATGTCAATGCATTATTAGGCAAGCAAAAACCATTGGGACTAAGTGCACTAGGGTTGAAACTTAGAGAAGGTGTAGGTGATGGCTGGCCCTAGTATCTGTTGTGGGATGCTTGTTTCCTCATTTGCATTGCATGATAACCTAATCAAAGCAATCTTTCTTGTTAAGGAATCAAAGCTTTCCTAAAGGGTTTTGGAAAGATTTTATTCTCATAATTCCTACATGGCATGTTTAGAAATGTAATTTAATGCACATTCTTGTTTGTTATTTACTTAGAGGAAAAGTAATTTATTTGTCCTAATGTGATTAGAGGAAACAAATATTCTATAAATACAAGTGTAATTTAAATGTATCAATAAGTGATTTATTAAGAGTTAATACAATTGATCAAACACACAACCCTATCTTTTAAAAGAGTGAGGCGACACTAAGAGATAGACTTAGGGAAGCTGTGTGTTCCGTACCCAACACACAAGGGCATCCTTACTTCGCCAAGCATGAAAGGAAACGTGTGGATCCAAGAGAGAGCAAGAAGGTAGCAATTAAACTAGCACAGATAACCTAGTCATTGCCGAAGCTTGTTTGAAGTCTTGGAGTAGTTATGCGATTCGCATTCTTGTGTACTAGGTTACATGGCCAATAGTTGGTTGACAACATAAGAAGTGCTTACCTAACTACAAGTTTGTATAGGAGACATAGGTTGAAAGACTTACTAGTGTTGATTACAACACTAGAGCTATGATCCAGTTCCTACTTTCATAGCATAACATATGAGTTATCACGGAAGCATGTATAAAAATTTTAAAAGTCTATGTTCTTGAGTTTCCACCCCTATATGCATGCTAGTATGAAATTGTTTCCAACATATGTTATGATGCAATTTCTACATTCATTAGTAGAGAAGTTTTCATATATCTTGAGTCATGCATTATATTACATATTTAAAGTTTCTACTTATTATTTAGATTGAATATGCCCATAACCAGAACATTCATAACACTGAATTTGGCCTTTCTTTGCAGGTTGTTTTGGCTTCCTCTTGTCGTTCTCCTTGCTGAACTTTCTGAATTTTCCTTTGCTTGAGTTTGATGGCTTTCCTTGATTCTTTTTCCTGAAATTTCTTTTCATAAACTTGACATAATTTCTTGTTAGAAAAGCAATATGTTTAGAATCAGTTTCATCAAGCTCATCACTACTTTCATCATCAGATTTTTCAGTTTTCACATTGAATGCAATGCTTTTACCTTTTTGCTTCCTAGTACTTTGATTAATTTCAAAGTTTTGGAGGATGCCAATCAGTTCATCAACCCTCATCTCATCAGTGTTTTTAACTTCCTCAATGGCTGAAATTTTACGTTGAAATTTATCTGGAACAGACCTAATTATCTTGCTAACAATTTCTGCATCAGTGAAAGTTTTGCCAAACATGTATGCCGAATTTGTAATATGACATATCTTAGAGTAAAATTTAGAAATTGACTTATCCTCATCCATCATCAGATTTTTACCTCAAGTATGTCCCATGCTTCTTTGGCCACTTTGCATCTAGAAATCTGTCCGAAGTTGTTTAAGTCTACTGCAGCAAAGATTACATTAAGAGCCTTGGAGTGCCAATTGGATCGTTGGTATTTTTTATCAGACCATTCATCCTCTGGTTTTGATTCGGCATTAGCAAAAGCATTCAGCTTTGTTGGCAACATCCATCCTTTAAGCACACTAGTCCATGCCCTGACATTAAGAGATTTGATATACATCATCATTCTTACCTTCCAATATGGGTAATTACCATCATCAAGAAAAGGTGGTTGCGTTCCAAATCCTCTATTACGAATAAACTCCATCCTTCCAGATCAACGTGATCGTTTTCTTCACTTGTCTATCAGTGAACCTGCTCTGGTACCAATTGAGAGTTCTGGAGGTATGCAGTTATAAATAACAACACAGTAAACTGTAATGTAAATTGGCACAGGAGGATTTCTACGTGGTTCGGTTATAAAAACCTACGTCCACAGACAGCTATAGAGCTGCAATTGACTAAGTTCTTGTTTGTGCAATCTTTATGACCTTTTACAGTGTTGACTCACTCTCAAACACTAACCTAATCTTTGATAAATAAAATCTTCGCAAAGATCTTAAACTATAGTGACACTGCCCACTCTCTGTCATAGATAACTTAACAACACACTGTTAAGTTATACAGAACACCCGATGTCTGACACAGAATTACATAAACCCTGAACCCTCAAGTTATCCCAAGTGTCTACTAACTCACTCAAACTTAATCAACAACTCATGTACGATTTTTAACTCTCATACATGAACCAAAGACTCAACGAATCAAAGTAATAAAGAAATTCCAATATGTACTGAAGATCTTCTCTCAAATCATGAAATGCCATGACCTATACTCTCAAAAATACAACTGAGTTCGCCTATGCTCAAAACTGGTTATCAGCCGACTGAGTCCTAACTTCATATATATATTGAGAGGTCTGGTCAAAATCTCCTGAAAATCCTATAAATATCTCAATCAAAAACACATTAGGATTAGGAAAACTAAAATAGGAAGTGTTATAGTTAAACTCCTAAAGGAATTTGGGCACAATTAAATATTCTCCTATTTTGATTAGAATATAAGAAACATTATCCTAATCTAAGGAGATATTTATTGTAAATCAAATACTTCCTATAATGATCATCTAGAAATAGTAAAATAGGAATCAAAATACTATTCTATTTTATCACAAGTTAAACAAAAACTCAACATGTGCATGGCACATGCAAGTATCATGTTAACACCAACAGTTTCTAAGGACCTAACCATTTTTATTTGTTTTGTTTTTGAAAATCCATTTTATTCCTGTTACATTTGAATCAGCTGGTATAGGAATTAACATCCATACATAATTTCTTTCAAAGTGTCCTAATTCATCTTGCATTGCTTGAATTTATGCATCTTCTTTTAAAGCTTCATTAACATTCTTGGGTTTAGTTAGAGAGACATAACAAGCATAATTTTCCTTGTTTATTACCTTACTCCTTGTTTTCATTGACCTATCTACGTTGTTCATTATTAATGAAGTAGGATGAGCTTTTTGTATCCACGATGATGGATCCTTGTGCTTTCATTAATTCCTTACTTCAAGTCTATCTAGTTTACATCTTGTGCTTCTTCAATATCAATGTCAGCTTTTTTTCTTACTCATCATCTTGTGAAATTGGACTATTTGAGTTGTCTATGAAATTGATAATTGAATTTTCTTGTAAATATTCTAAGAAATCATCAAAATCATCAAACGTAACATGATCTAATTCCATGATTGTTTCAGTCCCCATGTTGTAACCTCTATAAGTTATTTAAAGAATATCTAATGAATACTCATTAACCACTTTTGGCATCAAATTTTCCTACATGATCTCTATTCTTTAGAATGTAACACCTACAACCCAAAAAATATGAAAATATTTTAGGTTAGGCTTTCTTCCTTTTAACAGTCGATAAGGATTTTGAATTGTCCCTAGTTTTAAAAACACTCTATTAGAAATGTAACATGCAGTACTAATGGTTTCAATCGATAGTCTATTGGTAAGTATTTTGTTGTTAATCATTATTCTTGCCATCTCTTGCAATGTTCTATTCTTTCTCTACTACTTTATTCTGCTTAGGCATTTTTGGTGTTGGAAACTTATGTGCTATTCCTTGATCCTCGCAAAAATCAGATAATGTTTTCAAATTCCTTCTCACAATCACTTTATATTCTCAATATCCTCCTAATGTTTCTCTTTTATTCCGTCTATAATCTTACACAGAGATTCTTGAAAACATCAAAAGTATCAGATTTCTCTTTTACAAAACAAACTAAGTGAATCTAGAATAGTCATCAACACAAATAAAATACATACCTTTTTCAGTAATATTTTTAATTTGCATTGGACCTATAAGATCTATATGAAATAATTCCAAGACATTGGATGTACTAAGAGATGTTTTACAACTGTTAGAATTCCCAATTTACTTGTTTTTTGACATGGTCCACAAATTCCTTTAGGTTTCTCTTCAAGACTGGGAACACTTCAAACAACATCAATTTTAGATAACTTAATTAGACATTTGTAATTGAGGTGTCCTAAGTTTTGGTGCCATAATTCTATGTTTGATATTATAGCATTCATTAATTTAATATTACCAAATAAGCTTGTTAACAAGTAGTAATTATCAGAAGATCTTTCAACTACAAGAATGTAATCACCATTTTGATATGACATAATATATTTATCCTTTCACTTCAAGAAAACTTAGCTTTTGTGTCACAATTTTTATGCCAGTTCTTAAAAGAATGACATGTAATTAGACTTGTAAATTCAGTCAAACCCATACATGTCATTTTATTAAAAAGGCGGATTAAATTGTCATGACATAATTTTTAAGTGTGAATATTTACCAACTATAAAAGAAAAGAAAAAAAAAACCCTAAAGACTTAATTTGTCTCTCACGATCGAAAGCCTCAAGTGCCTCTTAGACTCTCTCTTTACATCACCTCTTGATTTATCGCCAAAATCGCACTATCTTTATCGATTAATCATTATTGTCGTCACATCTTTGCCTTTTGATTGCCTTAAAATTAAAAAACTAAACCCTACTTGCCGTTTCTCAATCTCCCTTCGTGTAAGCACCCAGCCGTCACTTGCCTCTCTTCATCAGTCGTTACCTCTCTTTGTCCCTAAAAACCCAACCATCGCTCACGCTGTTACAAACTCGTCTCAATCTTCATCTTCATCATCGTCATCATCTTTATTATCTTGGATTCAACACTCATGAACACAATTACGAGTACATCTCACCAATCTTCATCTGTTTCTTCATCAGGATTCATCTTAGTTGTATCTTGAATCACAGGTTCCAATTTCCTTTCCTTCCTTATCTTCTTTATCTATTATGGTTTTAACACTTGACTGATTGGAATCTATTAACATGCAAATCGTAATATACCTCATGATTCCCAATTTGACCAATTCTATTTGCTTTGTTTTTGTTGTTCTCGAGGTTCTTTTTGGTGATTTCCAAGCATTTCCCTTCTCTATTGTTAGTTTTTGTTTCATTCTTTATTTTGATTTTTTATTTGAGTTTTGTTTTTGTTTCTTTTTTGCCTATAACTTCATTTTGGCTGGATCCTCATTTATGTGTAAATGGAGTGCTGTGTAAGCTTCGTTGAAGTTGAT
Source organism: Boswellia sacra (assembly GCA_013180625.2). NCBI lineage: Eukaryota > Viridiplantae > Streptophyta > Magnoliopsida > Sapindales > Burseraceae > Boswellia > Boswellia sacra. The sequence goes on along the minus strand of SNVD02001904.1, from coordinate 65,573 downwards.
TTTTGTATAATCCAGGATTGCTTTTGTCAACACCGAAATCGACTAAAGATAAGGCTTTGTGTGTTTGTGTTTGATGCTTGATCGCTTGCTTGCATTTGTATATCTATGAATCTTGTGAATTTATTTGTGGATTTGCGACTTGATTTTGTTACTAACAATGTTTGCATGTTGTTGTTTCAATTTCATATCACTTTGTTTGTATTTTGTGAAAAATACTAACTTGTTGCAGTATATTTCTTTCTCTCTCTGAAATTATTAAACAATGACTAGAACATATATAATAATGGTGATAGTGACATGAACCATAACATGACAACACATTATTGGCATATTTTTCGTTTATAAAATATGAGAGTTGTTAATTTGTTAGTGTAGAACAACACATTAGTTTTTTTTTTTTAATTGATGAAATATGCTTAGAATGGCTCCTAGATCTGACACGTATTTTAAGGTAGACTTGGCAATTCTTCATTGCTCAAGTAAGTGCCAGCATGGTATGAAATTTAAAATAATGAAAATGGCAGTTGAGTGGAGATGAATAAGTCTCTATAAAGATATAATCTATCTATTATATATTATATTATTTTAATTTCAAACACCTAAAAGAAAGTTCCAATGACTAGTAAATTTAGAGGGGAATATTTATTTGAATTTATCCATGGGTCAAAAAATTTTCATTTTTAATCAAATTTTGTATATATCAGTTGGTTGCACTTTAGAAAGTTTACAAGTAATTAAAAAAAATTATAAGATCAAAGGTGTGGCTTTCATTAATGTTATTCCAAAATCCCCTGTTGGAAAGATCTTGAGAAAGGAACTGGTGAGTCATGCTCTCTCTAGCAGTTTGTCTAAACTATGATCCATTTTATACAATAATGGGGAGGGGTCTATGCTGGCTATTGAGAAATGCATACTCTTCAAAATTGATGATTTGTATGTAGAAAAATTTTTCATACATATAATTCTTTTTGTGTTTAACACTAGTATTTGAGTTGTTTCACCTCTTGGAAGGATTTGCATCTTATTATATGTTTGAAAACTTAAAAGCCGTGACATGGTGTTAAATTTGCTAAGGTGCTCTTTCTAGAATACATCTTGTGGTAAATAAAAACAATGTATCATTAACAAAATTCTTCGTTAAAAATGATTGGTAATAATGGTTTGGTTTGGGTGGTAGGTCATGGCAACAACTCAATGCCATGTTATAATAACAACTTTTCTGATATGAAACATCATACAATTTAAAATATCTACAAATTTTTATCGAATGACAAAGATATTTGATGTTATGACTACATCTTTAATAATTTTCCATATTTATCATTAACTTTTATTTTCCATATTTATCCAATCTAACAAATAGCAAATAATCATTAGAGTTGTTAAATTATTTTAAGATATATGTTACCTTGTCGTAAAAAGAGAAGAGACAATTGATTCTTGTTTGATAATATATCTTCTAAACTACAAGCAGCCATGCTTATGTTACCTTGTCAGTAAAAAGAGAAGAGATAATTGGTTCTTGTTTGATAAGATATAGTCTAAACTGTAAGCGCAAACATGCTTATGTGAGTTATGTTCTGTCTTGCCACCTTTATGACCTTCCGATGGAAGACATGTTATAAGTTTATACAAAATTGAAAACTTTGATATGGGATTTTTTTTTTTTTTTTGTAAATCAGGTGGCATATTTGCAACACTTAGGTTTTAATATGGTGTGAGTGATGTTGCTGTAGATATGAATCACTGGAAATGATGATAGACACAAATGACATATTATTGCTATTCGATCATTTTACCTTACTTCTTTTGAATTGCAAACAATGTGTGCTTTTGCATCTGATGCTCTTGTAGGAGTCTTTTATTATCGTCACTTATATTTAGCCCTCTTTGGTAGTTTTATCTGTTTTCAAATTAATTTATTAGGTTTTTCATATTAATTTCTATTGATATAAGTTGAGTTTAAAGTTTCTAATTATTTTTAGGAGGTCAGGTATGATGAAGATGAGTAAAATATTTCTACCAATGTGATGCATTTTTAAGGGCACTGAATACTTGAATATTTAATTATTTTGGTTAAAACCTTGATATATTATTTGCTCCTTAGTTGTTCATTATTTTGTACTTTCTTTATTATATATGAACTTCATGCTAGAAAACGTTGGAATAATATTACAATGTCAATTTCAAAGGCCATCTAAAGTTTATTCAAAATTGGGATTTAAAAGATAGATTAGGAAGGAAGAGTTTGACTGATATATTCTTTGGGATCCATTTATTTTATGCAGAATTTGTGGCGTACCACATATTTTCCATTTGAGTTGTTTACTTATTGTTAAACAAAAGGTTGTATCTCTGCCTTTATTTATTTTCAATCTAAATTTTAGATTTTAAGTATCATTAGTCAGTGGTCTGCGAGGAGAAGCCAAATAGTTGAGAGCATTCACTGTGCTTATTGTTCCCTCATTGAGAAAGCGAAGCATTATATCTATATTGAGGTACCTACTAAAACTTTTCAATCTTTAACCTTCATTTATTATTATCAAAGACCTTTGGTGAATGTAATTCATTCAATCTTTTTTGCTTAGTACCACATAAGCTGATTAATAGTATATCTTTTTCTGTTTATAGTTTTCTTTCTTATAGGCTAAGAGAAGCGCTTAAATCAAAATTCGTTTGATTTGATCTTTGAAGTATCTTGTCCTCATTTTCGAGATCCAACTCATCATAGTTAAAACTGTCTGACTTCCTTTCAGGTAATGATTACCACTTATGTTTCTTGCTTTTTTTTTATTGCAAATACATATAAAAACTAAATAATGGTTGCCCCTATCTTTATATATGAAGCTTGATTACTACTAGAGATATCTTTAATTGAAATTGTAATGGCTATAAAAGTTATGTACCAATTTTGTGGCACTGAACTGAGAAGTTTAACTTCTGCTTGCCAATTCTCTTCAAGGGGTTTCTTGTGAGTTCATATGGATTGACTTGGGCATTGAAAAATCAAAGCAAGATATCTAAGTTCACAATTCTGAATAGTCCACTTACCATTATATCTTGTTAATAGATTGTAAATGCAAATCAAACACAAATGCATTTGATCCTTCTAGAGAGGAACCCAATTATGACTGCCATGTATGATAAAAAGACTGGATTATGTTATATTAATGTGTTGAGTGAAAATAATATGTTATATTAAAGTCTTTTGCTTAATAAATTGTTTCCATTTTTTGAAGATCAAGAACTTGGAAACATTAATATAATCTTTTCTTGTTATATATCATCTTGCTTAGCTAGTCAATGATTTAACCATACCAAATTTAATTGTTATAGTTTGATTTTATTGAAATAATCCAAACAAACTGACTTACTTGTACTTTTCTCTCCTTGTAAATTAATTTTTGGAAGTTGTATTGTTGAATGTATCAATAGTTGAAGTTTGTACATAATAATGTCTTTATCCATTCATTAAGAAGCCTTAATGAATAAATCCCTAAGAAAAATTTCCATTTTGTTTTATCTTTTCTCACATTTACTTTATTCTTTTTCCAAGCATGCACATTAAACTAAATAAAGACATAATAATTTAATTCTCACTCTCACTCTCTGCCTCTCCCTTATAATGAAGATTCATGATAGGTGTCTATTTACGTATTACTTTTATATCAATTCGTTCATGTTTCTTTGCTATATTCCTTGGTATTTTTATGTTTTTGTGTGGTTTTGATGTTTGTAGGAGTTTTGGAGCAACTTGCACAAAAATGGAGTAAAACCCTTCATTTTCACCTCTGCTAGTCAACCATCTTCTCGGATTTAATTGTATTGATATACAATGAACCCGATGACATATCATATACCGTTGGAAAGCTCTCGAAGTCTATTTTCTGGAGAAATTTACGGTTTATAAATCCATTCAGTGTACCAAAAGTTGTAATCAAAACAGTGTGAGATGTATAGAAATATAATTCCACAAGCCACTGTAGCATGTATAATACGGGGTACTGTAGCAAGTCACTGTAGCAGAGTATTTAAACACATTATAGGGTTTTATTTTCAGAACTTGAAGAGGGGAGAACGTGGTGGAGGCTTCAGCTCTGGAATTCTTTCATCTCTTGGAGTTCTTGAAGGTGAAAGGAAGCTTGGAAAGAGGAAGAACTACAATCCAAAGAGAATTACATCAAATTTGCTAAGTTTTTCCCTTCCCTTTCATTTTCTGGAATGTCTCCATGTTGTATTGTATTTACCACGTTCTTAAACATGTGTAACTGAATCTGAATTGGTTGAGGGTGATTTCAAAGCCCCTGATATGGTTTTTGTAAGTTGATTGTGCAAGAAGTTGTTATCCAATTCTCTAATTGAAGTTGCTTGTATTTTCCCATATCTAATGCTTATGATTGCTTGCTGATTGTATTTGGAATGGCCAACTGAATATAATCTGGTTGTTGTCTATTGCTAGACTAGAAATCTTGATCCGTAATTGTCTTGAATTTCTAATCCTTAGTAGCAAAATTGTGATCAGAGATTGCAATTGGAGAATACAACCTAAGTTAAATAATCCGAGCTTGTGTGTTTATTGCTTAGATCAACCTATCTTTCTTATCATAATGCATCCATTGAATTAAACTCAGAGAGCTTGTTCTAGGTTGTTTAATGGATAGAGATTAAATAAAGAGCTTGTTTTATTTAACAACAAAGTAAGGAAAGATTGGGGTAATAGAGCTTGTTATTATCTACGGTTGATAACTTCAATGCTGTAATTAGATGACAATTCTACAATTAATTCGCAAATCCATATCTTGTGGTAGAGAAGGATCCCTTAACCAGCTTTCTCCCATTGATTTTTCATTCAAATTTACTTTCTGTTTTGTTATTCTTTACTTGCATTCTTATTTCATTTAGTAATCATTCAACAAAAATCCCCCCTGTTTAGTTTATTGTTGCTGGAAATAACAAATTCAATTAGAATCAATCCTCGTGGGAACGATATCTTACTTATCACTTTATTACTTGTGCGACTAGTATACTTGCTAGTTTCGAACGCATCAATTCACTTCTCTCCTTCGTTCACACTTAGGTTCAACTTTCATTTCTCAGCTTCATGCAAAATTTTTAATGTTGTGAAACGAATTCATCTTTAGATCTACTCTTTGTTAGTTTCGTTGAATCTATCTATTACATTGTTTGTTTGCGATTAGAGTCAAGTAGACTGTCATTATCACCAGTTGATTAGTTTAAGATTTACTTGTGTGTAAATTAGTTTGTTTTTAAATCAATTTTTTTGCTTATGTATGGATTTTTTAATTAGATTTCATTTTCTATCGTTGGAGAGTTTTCATGTTTGAACCTTATGATTGGATTTTATTATATTTAACTTTTTTTGTGTTTAATATGATGATGCGGTTAAATTGTTTGATTCGAGATTTTGCTTTATTTGTCTTTAAATTTTGTTAACCTAAAGGAACTATGTATTTACGATACTTTGTTCACCTCCACACGTGCACTTTCATTTGAAATTTGGTTTCTTTATAATTTATAATGTTTGGTTGAAATAGACAAAGATGCTTCAAAGTTTTAAATTGTATGAGGAGATTTTTTTGTGGAAAGGGTTCGGCCAATCAGTTAATAATTCTTGTATATGTTTTGCTCTCACTTGCTGATTCATTTCATTTATTAAGTAAACTAAAAATTTGTATAGCTCTAACCCATATTATTATCTTACTTTTAATTAACATAAAATTTGGTGAATTCATAAGGATGAATGCTTGAGTCTTAATAAAGTTATTTTCAATTAATTAACTGATTGGAATTATATTTTATCCATTTTTTTCAACCGACATAAAGTCAGAATTGCTCCTTAGGAGATGAGTCTTTCTCCTACTTGTACATCTATGTATAGGCCCACAACTCTTCACTTGTTTAATTGATTGGTAGTTGCATGTGATGTTACACATTTTACGGGATGTGTGTGTGTGTGTGTGTGTGAGTTTTCCACATTTTTAAAATTTGGAAATGGTTTGAGTATCTTATTATAATGTATCTTTCTTTCGCACAACGTTCTTTTTATTAACTTTACTACCTCATGAATTGGCAGCTTTTAAATATCTTGATAATGTGGTTTATGAACTATAAACAAGTTTTTTTTCTTTTACTGTTTTTGGTGCATCTAAGAGTCTTTAAATCCGTGGAAATGATAGATTAACTTATCAACTTCATTTCTTACTTTCATTCGAAATTAGTATGATCAAAATGAATACTTACACATATCTTTTTATTTATTTATTTGTTTGTTCCAGTTTAAAGGGCATTATGTTTGCCAGTACTTCCATCTTGTGTTTGACAGGGAATCCTTTTCTCTCACTTCCATAATAAGTGTATCATTCTCATACTTCCATTTGTTTGTTCCACCTTGTGTTTAAATCACTATCCATAATAAGTGTATCATTCATCAAAAGAACATTTACATTTTGTTAGGTGTAGCCCCTGTCTCTTACTTCCTATGCATCACTTTCCCTTTCTCTCTGCATTGGACCAAAAATGCAGTGCTATGAATTGTTACTTATATAAACAATAACGCTCTTGTCAGGAAAATGGTAATTTTCATTTTTTTGGCAAGGTGTTATGGTGTCCACTATTTGGCATTACTTTTTATTTTTGCTAACTGTTTGTTTTTTTTTTGAAACCTGTAGTTGATTTATTGTAATGAAAGGTGTTGGAGAAACTAAGCGGCCAAGACAGAACCTTTTTCGATCCAAAGGTAATTGATTAAATTATTTAATGATCATGATTTTACTATTACCATAAAATTTAGTAAATATATAGTTCTACTTTCACTAAATATTATTTTATTAACAATTATCATAATGATAAGTGTGCAAGGCATGAAATTGGTAGCTACGTAGTCCTAGACTATACGGCATGACAATTGTTATCATATATAATGGGTCCCACATTTGTTGGTATTATCGTTCTTATCATGAAATTAATTAATACCACTAGTCTTATAGCATTTAATTTCGTAGTTAACTACATCATAAAATATTTTGTATGTATTAGCTTAACAACCAATGAGATAACAAATCAATGTTGATATGCGATTAGGAATTAGTTTCTTTTTTAGCTTGTTTGCAACAGTGGTCATATTTTCCTCTCTTTTCTTAGCTTTTTATTTTCTTTCAGGTTACAACTCTCAATCTACTAGAGAGCATAAGTGTTAAGGGCAGGTAATATTTACCTTCTAGAGAGCATATGTCCATTACCAACTAAAAATAAAAAATCATGCATGCTTGAAACGAAATGAGTGATGATTATCTAAATTTAAGACTGCATGGCAGAGATTTCTAATCCTGAAGTTCTGAAAATGCTTTAACACACTAGAGAACTTACACAGTTGAATAGTAGTTATTATGGTAGTAACACTTACTGCCAATGGCAGAATTTGTTCATCACAATAGGATTTGACTTATTAAGATGATTAATTTTTTCTATATAGCACTTGACCTTTGATAGAAATAATTTAACTTTAAACTGATTATAGGTAATGCTTTTGTAGAAGGAATTTCTTTTTATAACTTGTATTTTTTTTAATAATTGAATTGCTGAGGAAGAAATGTTGTCAATTATTTCATGGATTATATGTATGTATGTATGTATGTATTAGTTTAAAGATAGTACAACACTATCACATGATTAATATAATTAATATTCTTTGATTATCTTTGAAGATGCTGAACACTAATAGGAGGTTTTTTGTGCCTAATTTTTTTACTAAAATATTTGTATGAGATTAGGCCTTAAACTTAAGATGATCCATAAAAATAGCCATATTTGCAGTCTTCATTATCCTTCTTTGAAACCATTTCTTTGGATGTTATATATGTAGGTTTATATATTTTTTTTCATACAGGTTAAAAGCATCGCTTAAATCATAATCTGTTTGATTTGATATTCCAAATCAATTGGCATATTTCAAAGATTTCAGCTCATCGAAGTTTAAACTAGGCTTACTTCCATCTAGGTGATTACCATCCATGTTTCTTGCTTTATGTTCAATGCAAATCATTATTAAAACTCTAAATAAACTGCACCAGTCTTTGATGTTTATATTTGATTTTATGTTTGAATTTTGTTTGCCTAGTTGATTTTACGTTATATGTTATGTTTGCTTTCTAAGTTTATTCATGACTTTATATCATGTTGCATGAAATGTCAACATTGTATACATGAATAAGATTTCACAATAATGGTTAGCTATTTTCAAATACATGGACTATCTACATGCATGCTTTATTGTGTTGCTTGTCTACTATTTGTCGCTTGATTGTTTCATAATAATTAATAACATTCTTTTACATATTTTAAAGCTAAATCCTCTCATTAAATAATAACTTTTAGTACTTTTCATAGAAATTAGACCAAGTTTATATTGCACGTTTGCAAAAAATGGGGAAAAAATTCAAGTTATTCTTCCAAAGTATATTGCCTAGAAACCTCGACATATATTCCAGTTGTGAACCTGAATAGGCACTATACTGGTCTGTACTAAGGTGTAAACAATGCCACGTACATTGAAGATAATAAATAACCTATCCAAATATTTAAAAGCTAAATCCCCCCATTAAATATTAACTTGAACGTTGTACAAGAGTACTAAAATGAATCTTATATGGACATGTTTTTTCTTTATTTCACTTGATGGATAAATCTTGGATTTGGAAAGATAGATTGTCTAAGGAGTTTTCAAATGGGGTGGATAACTTCTTAGAATTTGCAACTACCCACTGTAACAACTCAAACCTCATGAAATGTTCTTGCAAATCTTGTCAATGTTTTGCCTTCCACACCTGAGAGGAAATTAGAACCCATTTATTTAGGAAACGGTTTGATACTAAGTATGAAACTTGGATTTGGCATGGGGAGCCAACTTCAGTTAATCTGCCCAAAACTATAAACTCATCATTTATTGAATGTTCTGAAAACAATCATCCATTTGCTACATTTGATATGGCCAACGATGCATTCAAGTATAATGAGGATGACCTTAAATGTTTTGATAATTTACTTGAAGATGCTGAGAAGCCCTTATACCCAGGAAGCACAACCCACACAAAACTATCTGCCTTAATGAAACTATACAACATTAAAGGAAAATATGGTTGGTCTGACAAAAGTTTCTCTGAGTTACTTGACCTCCTATCCAATATGTTACCACCCAATAATGAGATGCCTACATCCATGTACGAAGCTAAGAAAACCATGGTTTCTTTAGGTTTGTCTTATGAAAAAATACACGCATGCCCTAATGATTGCATTTTATATAGAAAAGAGTATGCATCCAAATCAAGTTGTCCTACATGTGGCTTATCGAGATGGAAAGTCACACGTAAAACATCTAAACCTAAGAAAGGCATTCCAGCAAAAGTTGTGTGGTACTTTCCTCCCATTCCAAGGTTTAAGAGGTTATTTCAATCTCCTGAAATTGCCCAAAAACTTACATGGCATGCCAAGGGTAGAGTTAATGATGGTAAACTTAGACACCCAATAGACACCCCCTCTTGGAAAATGGTTGACCGTATATGGCCTGATTTTAGTGTTAAAAGTAGAAATCTCTGATTATCGATATCAGCTGATAGGATTAATCCACATAGTAGCCTAAGTAGTACTTATAGTTGTTGGCCTATGGTAATGGTTACGTATAATCTTTCTCCATGGTTATGTATGCAAAAGTGATTCATGATGTTGTCTCTTTATATATGGGTCTGTGACAACCAAGAAATGACATTGATGTTTTTTTGGCTCCTTTAATTGACGACTTGAAGATGCTTTGGGAAGAAGGTGTTCAAGTGTATGATGCCTGTAAGCAAGAAACGTTTAACCTTCGAGCAGCATTATTGTCGACAATTAATGACTTTCCTCCTAATGGCAATCTCTCCAGTTACTCTATAAAAGGTTTTTATGCTTGTCCAATATGTGAGGAAGGAACATCATCATGTAGATTAAAACATGGGAAGAAAAATGTGTATATGGGTTTAGGCGATTTCTCCCAAAAAACGATCCTTTTAGAAAACTGAAAAAGGCTTTCAATGGGCACCAAGAATTTGATCTTCCCCCAAGACCACTAATGGGAGAGCAAATTCTACAAAAACAAGATAGGGGAGAACACACTTGGGGGAAGAAAAAGCATAAAAAAAAGAAAAAAAATATTGAACTTAATGAAAATGTGTGTTGGAAGAAAAAATCCATTTTCTTTACTCTCCCATATTGGAAACATTTATATGATCATCAAAATCTAGATGTCATGGATATTGAAAAGAATGTATGTCAAAGCATTTATGGCACATTGTTAAGCATTCCTGGGAAAATAAAAGATAGTCTAAACACTAGAATGGATCTTATACACATGGGTTTACAGGAGTTACAACCGAAGGTTGTAAACAATCGAGCGTACTTGCCTCCTACTTGCTACTCCTTAAGTAAGAAAGAGAAACAGATTTTTTGCAAACTTTTTGTGACCTTCGAGTCCCATTTGGATATTGTTTAAACTTTAAGAACCTAGTGTCGTTGGATGATTTAAAGCTTGTTGGTCTCAAGTCCCATGATTGTCACGCCCTTATGCAACAACTTTTATCTTTGGCCATTAGATCAATTTTGCCTAATCATGTTCGACATGCCATTACAAGGTTTTGTATGTTCTTTAATGATATTTTCCCCAAAGTAGTTGATGTGCCTAAATTAAACCAATTAGAAAGAGATCTAGTGGTTACCTTGTGCTTGCTTGAAAAATACTTCCCACCTTCTTTTTTTGACATAATGGTGCATCTAACGGTCTATTTGGTTAGAGAAGTGAGGTTGTGTGGTCCATTTTATTTAAGATGGATGTACCCTTATGAGCGCTTCATGAAAATTCTAAAAGGGTTTGTCCAAAATAGAAATAGTCCCAAAGGTTGTATTGCAAAGTGTTATATTGCAACAAAAGCGATTGAATTTTGTGGGAAGTATTTAAATGATATTAATCTAGATGAAGTTGATGGTCCCCTGGTTGGGTGTAGAGTGATCTCTATCACTGCTGAAGATTAGGAGCAAGCTCATCTCTATGTGTTGGAAAACACGGAGGAAGTGCAACCTTACATTAAGTAAGTCTTTCTTTCTTTTACTTTGATCCATCGTTGTGCTTTCCATCAGCTTCATTTTATCACTAATTATAGTTTACCTCTTTTCTTTTGGCCGCTTAGCATATGCAAGTGTTAAAGAATCATTTCCTAAGGCAAGTAAAAAATGCTAAGTGGTTACAAACCCAACACAATCGTAGCTTTATCCAGTGGTTTAAAGATAAGGTAAACTATTTCTTTATTTGCTTTGTCTTGTGTATATAGCTTGATTAACATATTAACATTTTATTTAATATAATATGTTAAATCTTACTAGGTTTCGAATTCAATAAATAATGATGAGCCTGTGTCTTCTACATTGAAATGGTTAGCTCCAAGGCATCATTCATATGTCACAAGTTATTCAGGCTACATCATCAACAACTACCACTTCCACACAAGATATCACGGGGATGATAAAGTCCATCAAAATAGTGGAGTTAGTATCAAGGCAGGAACAGTTAAAGGTTGCAAGTTCAAAAGACAAAAACCCAATTACGGGAGACTTGCTTTTCAATGGAGTTATAAAAGAGATTTGGGCTCTTAATTATCATATACTAACTGTGACAAATTTTAAAGTGTGATTGGGTGGACAGCAATGGGGGCGTGAGAGTGCATGACCTTGGTGTGACATTGGTGGATCTTAATAGTATTGGCCACAAGTCATATCCTTTCATCCTTACTGCAAAAGCAAAACAAGTGTTTTATGTAACATACCCAAGTGATGGTAGATGGTCGGTGGTACAATTTACCAATGATAAATCATACAAATTTGATAGAATTAGCGACAAAATACCTAGTTTGGTTGATCATCATCCATTCATAAATGTTTTACCTAATATTGAATCATTTGATACAGTTGATGATGATGATATCAACTATGTTCATGATAATTGCGAGGGTGTTTGGGTTGATAATTGAACCATGGAGGAAATAATATTGAGATATTGGTAGTGCTGATTGTTGTTTCAGTTATCTTGCTTAGTAATGTTGCATCACCATTATTTTATTTCTCTTATATTCCACGCTATGTTATATAACTTGAGGTATTTGAGTGGTTGTTTGACAGTTTTTTCTTTTCTTTTTATTATTATTATTTTTTGTGCAGGTTGTAGCAATTATGAGTGGAGGAAAACAGTCTAGTAATGAACAAACTAAGGGCGGTTCAACAACTTCCCGTAGAAAAAGAGGAATTTGCAAGAATATTAGGAGAAATAGAGGTCTTAACGAAGAAAGAATTAGAATTGAATTTAATGAGTATAATCAGCCAGAAGAAGGGCCTATTTCAAACAATTTTATCTCAACTATCAGTCTTGAAGCATGCAATGCAACCTTAATACTAATAAATGATTGGAGACTCATGGATCAAGAGACAAAAGATAGAATATGGGAATAGGTTGTGGTACAAAGACTATGTTTTATTTTTGGTTATATAAGTCTTGTTTTTTTATATAATAGTTCTTCCTAAATCCATTTTCCTTTTTCTTTTTCATTTAAAATATCAGAACCACTACGATTTTGATCCAGTCCATGAAGAATATGTCATGAAACAAGCTTCAAGGGCATGTCGATAATTTAAGACCGTTTTAACTTTAGATAGGGTGTTGAAATGTGGGACTATTAAAGATACCCTAGCAAATAAGCCAGATGAATACAATTTCATTAGTGGTGATGTTTGGGAGAAATTCGTTCGAAGCTGGTTCGCAAATGAATGGAAGGTATTAACAATATAAGTCTTGTTAGGTTTCCATTTACAATGGCTGCAATTATGACTTGATAAATTCCTACATTTTATGCTACGTTGTTAGATTGGAATAATGAATTAATGGTCTAGAAGAGATTTGGGATAATAAGTGAATTTATTGATTATATTAGTAAGATTTAAATGTTGTGTTTGTGATGGGGCATAATCACTAATGAAATAGTCTGGCTATTTAAGCAGATTCTGCACTAAAAATGACCACGATATATTAAGTAATTTGTTTTGTAAGAAGTGTTGCAATTAATGGCAGCCACTGTAATTAATAACTTTTGCTTTTGGTTATATACAAGTGCTAACATTAGCAATGTTACTTTAGAGATACCTTCTGAAAGGAATAATCTAGCTTTAATCAAATCCTATATGAAGTTATATTTTTGCCTAAAAAAAATTAACAACAATGATGGAAGATTGATTAGCTTTAGGAATGAAATTTGTAGTTATATTTGTGAACATAGCTGCATAATGATAGAGTATACCAGCTTTGTATTGAGTTTACCTTTTCTTATCCAATCGATTTAGACTTCAACAGCCTTTATAGTGGAAAAAAATTTCATTTAGATGTTCATGTTTACTTTTAGTGAAAAATTACCTTAAAACTGTTATTTTCCATGAGTATATGCATAGAATTTTGGCATATATTAATAATTACTAATATAATGTGTCGGATACACCATGAAAGGCAGTATGTTTTTTAATCATAGATTACTATTTTTCTCATTATTGTTTGCAAGTACTTTAGGTGAAATAACGTGCATGATATGCTTATATTATTGTTTAATAGATATAGAACCTCTGCAAAACAATATTAATTTGTTCAAATCAAATGGTTGGCAAAAATTATACATTTATGAATTGTTGCACAAAAAGGGTGTGAAAGATTTTAGTGCCTTACTAACTCTCTTGGTTTCTTTTTCCACATTTAAACAGTGGAAAAATTTGTCAATTAGACAATACTTGATTTATTTAATCCAAATGTTGTCGTTATTTAATACAAATAGTTTTATGCTTTAAATGAGTTTCATATAAATAGTTGTTTATCCTTCAAGGAATTGAGAGGCAAACAACAGGCCAGAAGGCGACAAAATAAATATGATCATATGACAGGGAGGAAAGACTACCTTCACGTGGAGAAGGAAATGGTAATTTTTTTGGCTTAAATTTTTCATTAATCAAATCTGATTTCATGGTTTCCATGGTAATTGTTTAATATTTTTATTGGCTAGTAGCGTAAAGAAACTGGGAATTATGATAGACCAATTAATCATTCAAAGTTATGGAAAAGAGGTAAGAAAAGGAAGACTGGTGATTACCATTTCTTCTTGTGATTGAGAAAATTGTAAGTAAACAAAATGAAACAAAAAATTTACATTATACAAATACTTGTTATTAGCATTTAAGTTATGTATATAGTTTCTAACTTATAATTATTGTAGGAGGAGATCCAAAAGCAAGCAGAATCAAGAGTTGTACACCCTACCGATAGACAAGATATTCTAACTAGGGCATTGGGAACTGAGGAGCATAGCGGTCGAGTTAGGGGGGTGGGGAAATATGTGACACCAGCTGCATATTTCAAAGGTCATTACAAAGAAAAGAGACATCATAAGGATGTTATGAGACAGTTAGCAGAGAAAGATGACATCATAGCCCAGCTAAGAGCACAATTAAATGTTGTGAAGTCTGGAAACTCCAGTAATAGTGTTCCAGTGACCCAAAATGAGGGCGAGCAAGGGCCAGCAGAGTTGAAAGATGAATATGATGCAGTGCTTAAAAAACCAACAACTTCCAACACGAATGCAAAGAATAAACTGAAGTTTAAAGACATGGAAACTACTGCCCCTAAGGAAGTTGAAGAGGACTCCTCGATAGCTGTAAGAAAATACTATTAAATTCTTTGGGTTTTGAATATTCAACTAATTACATGTATTATAACCTGTTCTATTTACAATATTATGTTGATCAGGTAGTTGAAGTGGTTATGGATGGTGAAGCCACTGTCCCCTGGTGTAAAGAAGATGAAAAGGGGGTTGTCATCACTGTACTTGATGTTCTAGGACAACATGTGAATTGACCAACAGAGCTTATCTTTGAAGAGGTGGGGTAAAAACTTAGCATGTATTTTTTTTATTTTGTGTTTTTACTAATGTGTGCTACTGAACAATTTGTTACATCTTTTGTTCTTATGTAGTCCCCATATGATGAACAAAAAAGTCATGGCACAAAGTGCGCGAGGAGGGAGTTGAAAGTGCTACAAACTGAGAAGCCTCAAATTGATAATCACAATTTTGTTGACATGTTTGAGGTTCTAGTAGAATCTTTGATGCTAGATGATACGAACTATGTCAATGTTCAGTTTGATGAAGGTTTATTTGGGTACTCTATGTCTACATATCTAAATCATGATGATTGTAGACATGTTATCAACTTTGAGGAATTGTCACAAAATTGCATCTCTCTGTATAGCAAGTATCCATTTCATTTGTTTCATTATTAAAACTATGTTATGTTTAACTAATAATTTTTTTTGGTCATTATTATAATTCAATAATGCCATTTTGTTTTTCTTTTTCTACTTGTAGTTGTCTCTTTACAAAATTTAAACTTGACTCTGGTCCAGTAAAGTTTGGGTTTGTCAACCCTACAACCATAGTAGGAGGTGCAATTGCAAAAGCCAAAATGCATCTTGCGACATCTCAATCATTAGCTGAAAAGCTCAAATGGGTGGAGGATAGGAACTACGTGTTCATTCCTTACAACCCAGGGTATGTTTTCAAGATTAAACAAAACTTATTTCATATTTTTTTAGGATGCTTATTCTTCAAAGTTACTTACTTTGTTATTGAAAACCTAGTTGTTAGATACCATTGGACATTGATTGTCATTAATATATCCTCATGTGAAGTCTTCTACCTTGATTCCACGCAAAAAAGAGCCAAGGAAGACATAATGGAGGTCGTGAAATAGCAAGTTGTGTTAATTCTTATATGGTATTTGGTGCCGACTTTAATTTTACATAATTAACATATATTATGTATTTTCTGCCTATTTTGCTAGAGGGGTAATATTATGGAAGTCAGCTACTGAATTGAAAAGGAAAAGGAGTAACTAGTTGATAAACGTCAAGGTAAGTTTAAATTTCTATTTGAAAATTGAGCAACAATTATGTAAATATGAGAATAAATTTGTATTGTATCAAATATTTCTATTTTATGAGTGCAGGCACCGAGACAGCCTGTACATAACGAATGTGGGTATTATATGCTCAAATATATGAAGGAAATTATTGAAGAGCCCAAGGTCCTTTGTGAGAAGGTAAGATATGCATAATTATAAATCCAAAATCCAAGAATGTTGATTTTATTGTTGTACTTAACTTAAATTTTATTGTGATCCCAGTTCAACAACAAGGAAAGTTATAGTATAGAGGAGATGAATGAGGTGAGATAAGAATGGGTTGTCTTTGCTTCCAAGATAGTAAGAGATTGGTATAGGTAAAAAGGAAGACAAAGAAATCAAGTTACAAAATTCTGTAAGATTTGTGCTTATCAGTGTAGATTGAATATTCAATATGTTCTAACTTTTTAAATCAAAATATTTGCAGGGTAAAAAAGTTGTAGAGGAATAGAGAGTGAAAACTCACAATTTTTTGGGATGAATTTATATAGCCTGCTGACTACAGTCAATAGAGGGAATGAGAATATGACTTCACTCTTTTTGTTATATAGCAGACTAGGAATTGTTAGAACTATAATAGTCAAAATGCTGATAGAGGTTTTGTGAATATTTGAAGTTTTTTTTGGGAGATGACTGCTTGTTTGATTGAACTAATGGTTGAAGTAGCTAATGGAGTTATTTGGAGTTTGTTTGTTTTGCTGACACAGCTCAAATGCTAGTGGTTGAAGTATTTGTCATTTTGCTGGTATTTGAACCTTATGTTGCCTCTCGTGTTTGTAGTTGTTGGTTAATTTTGCTTTGCTATATTGTAGTTAATTTTGAAGTGCCTCTTGTGTTTCCTCTACTTGTTGTTTCGTGCTGGGGTTGTAGCAGCCAGCCGTGGCTAACTCACATACACTTCTTCCTCTTCTACTCTTTTTATATCTCTTATGTTACGATTTTTATGGCTTGTTTTTTTTCGAGTACCCAGAAATCATTCAAGTAAATTAATCTACTAGATTTGTGTATTTGTTGTACAAATGTTTTCTCTTATTTCAATTAGATAATCTTAGTAGTTTAAATCACAAGCTAATTAAGCTAGCAGGCCTAAGAATCCTAATTTTTGTCTAAATAACTCTTTAGGTTTTGGTAAGCATAGTGTAATAAATTGGACAATTTAGCCTAATGAAAGACCAAGAGTTTTGTATGCAAGAGAGATCATGATTTGTGATTTCCATATAAATCAGCTAAGTTTTCCCTTCTTGTGCATAATAAGTAGTTGCACTTGTTCCTATTCACATTGTCATGTTACAATCGCTTAATAGGCCCCTAGGGTTGGTTGGGATGAGTGGTAAGAAGCCCCTAGACCTATGGTTGAAGTCAAGTGTTTAAATCCACTGGGGGCCTTCTACTTGGGAAATATATGCATTTCATATGTTTACCGAGTTTAAAATGTTTGCAAATAAGGGAAAGGATTAGGGATTTTTGGGTATATATATAATGGTGTTTATAACTTCTTGATTGTAATAAAATGCTAAATTGTTTGACTTTCATTTCCTTTTGAAAGCCATTTGCAACATGTAGCTGAAAATGCATTTGTTATTTTTGTTTAACTTGATATAATATTTCATTATCCAAATGTATCCCCAAAAGTTGGCAAGCAGTTGGCGAGCGAGTCTTCCCTAGAAATCAACGACAGTTGGATGTTTGGAGCTTTTCTTAATCCACAAAAGCTAATGATGGATTAGTTCATACTCCTTATCTTTTTAAATTTCAGTCATTCAACCAAGAAGCCTGCTGTTGAAGGTACATAATAAGCTACTACTTCTATTGTGATATTAGTCAAAACAAGGTCCTGTTGGTAGTTTGATATTGTTTGGATGTGAACTAAATGATGAAATATTTTGGATTTCTTAGACGGTCATTGATTGTGTTTTCATTAGGTAGTATTGTTCAAACATCCTTTTTCCATCTTTTATCTTTTCTATCATCAAGTCATGCATGCTAGCTTCGAAAATTATTAGAGGCAGGTGGAGCATTGCTTTCTTATCCTAGAAATTTATATATTACCTATTTGCACAAATTTAGATGGCATGTTAGCTGTTACTTCCCATTTTGAGTTGGTCATTTGGTAGATCTACCTTGAATTTAAAAGGAATCGTTACTTTTCCCAATGAATAGTAATGTGGTGGATTGTGATTATTTTTTGAATTTTTTTGGTTAAAAGGTTAGGCTAGCCACTATGCTTTAAACAGTGGGAACTTAGGAAATCAATACACAAGCAAATAACTGGAAGTACTACAGAAACCTGTTTTCCAACTTTTCTGTGTTAAGACCTTCTGAGGCTATTTTTGTGATCAGGATAGTAGTTGATATATTATTTATAATAGTACTCGGTATATATGTTTACCCAACATGTTGGAATATTTTTATTTACAATTCATTCAAAAACTTTAATGCTACTTCATTCTTTTTTCTGCTTCCTTCTGTTCTTTTGAACATAAATTTCTAATTTCAGGTACTACATTTATCAAAGTATGCTATTACAGCTGATGCAATCAATGACAAAAAACTTGAGGCTATCATTAAAATTAAACTTTTAAGAAAGAAATCTAATTCACAACTTAGTATACTTGTACTACCCTGGTGCCATTTCTAAATGCTTCAATATTATTTGTTGCATCTTCTTCATTAAATATAGTTTTTAATCCTTTGGCAGATGGGCCTTAAAATTTGACTATTGATTATCTACCATGTTTTTGCATCTTCTTTAATATAGCTTTAATCCTATTGCATTACTTTCATAACATTTGAGCTCAAATTGGTAAGTTGGAAATATGTATTATTTGGATGCATTAATGATGTGGGATTGAAATGTTAGTGAAATTATTATTTGTATAGGAATAAAATCTAGGTGAAAATTATCATAAACTTTGCTAGGAGAGATTCTTAATAAACACAATCTAGAATATTATAAAAAATTTGAATTCTCTTTTCTCAATTACCATAAAGCCTCATTATTGTCATGTTAAGTAGAAGATGTTTATCAGAAATTGTTGCCAGCCCTTATTGGTCGTCGTAATAGTTGTTTTTTCTGTAATTGTTGAGTTATTACATTGTTTTTGCTCTCTAGGTGTTCTTATATATACATATACACATATAAAACCAGATTTCTAAAAATAATAAATATATAATACGTGTCGGCTGGAATTCCAAATTTAAGCCGACACGTATTATATATGTTAAAATTTACATGTCGGCCAACAAAAAACACAAGCAAACGATGAGAGTATCACTTCATAAGTGGCACAAATTACATGTCGGCCAATAAACGACACAAAATATTTTATGTGAATGACACATATGTCCTAAATCTTAATAGATGAGTGTCACTTGATGAATGACATTAGAGGTGTCACTTCCGGGTGTCACTTCGGAAGTGACACAAATGAATTCAGCTATGTGTCGTTTGAAGACTAACACTCTATTTGTGTCACTTACGAGCAGACACATATTTATTTGAAAATCGACACCTTAATGGCAAATATTTACTCTATACATGTCTATGTCTCAAGGATACATATTTCATATTAATTTTTGTCGGTTTGACCAAGTGACACGTATAAGAATATGTAATAGGTCATTTTATATCACACAGAAATTGACATATATAGTGATATATGTCATTTTTTGGCCGACGTAAAAGGCCGGTTTTGTTGTAGTGTTTATAAATTTAACTAGGTACTTGTTGTCACAAATCTGACTAAAACTCAAAAAGTTTGCTTTCAAACTTTAAATAAACAAAACATTATCTATATTAGGGAGCATTTCAACATTTAGAGGTCCTTTGCCAATAACTTTTGCTTTTGCACCATCATCGAACGTAACTACTTCCGAATGGGGTTTTTATCCTACCAGAGTGATTGTGATCACCACACTGTGTCAAAGCCCAAAAGGACTTAAGGGAACACAAAACAAACCAAAGGTAAGCCTAGAGAAACGAAATAGAGTAGCCACCCATCCACCCGTGTTCTAACCATGGGAAAATTTGTCAGTGACGATAGTCTGATCCCTTACTTATTGACCTAAACTATATTCACCCCTTTGGAGACAGGCTTGAGAAGTTAGGTACGAGATTAAACCTCAACCGGATGTGAATCTGGCCTCCACTCAAGTTTGCTAAGTCCAATGTTTTAATCATATTAATGTTTACTCTGTTAATCCTAAATCATTTTAACACACAACTTGTTTTATCTTCATTAACATGTGAGGTGTGAGCATGTTATACATTCAAAGGAGAGAGGGAGGAGAATAGGATTACATTTCTAGAATACATGGAGGAATGGGAAAGGGGATTACATCAATTCTTCATAAATGTAGAAAATGAAAAGAAAAGGTGAAGGCGATATGGAAATCTTACACTTATATCCTCCAAGTAATCACATCAATAATCATGAACAAAATAAATGAAACATGCAATAAAAACATATTCCGAATATCAAGAATAATCATCCAAGAATTAAAGCACAAACAAATGAATAAACTAATTAAGCAAAAAATCCCTCTCCATCAACTGAAAGTCCATATATTAGCCACTAGGTCTCAATTCATCACACATAAAGAAGACAAAAGACAATGTAGCATTAATTAGCAAATTCCTAAACATGCAATCTAAACACCACATTATATTCATGCCATTTCAAATATAACCATAAAGAAATCATGGTAACAATTACAACAAATGAGATACTATCAAAATAATGACTCTTCAACATCAATTTTGAGTCTGCTATCAACTCTCATCAATCAAGAAAATAAGAAAAAAGGAAGAAAAGAATATGCTTTCACTTAATTGTGATTCTAAACCATACATAAGCCATAATCAAATCACCCCTAAAACATGCTTCTAACATGGCATTATTCAAACCAAAGTTCACATTAAAGTGTTGGTCTCTCACCATCAATTGTAAGTCCACCAACACATCTCACTGATCAAACAAGAAAAGAAGACAAGAAAAAAGAAAAAAGAAAAAAGAAAACATAACAAAACATATTAATCCTAACATGATTCTAGAATATTATCACATATTAGGCATGAATTAACAGACAAGTACACATATTTCATATCAACATAATGATCCCCCACCATCAATTACGGGTCCATCATCATGTGTTAATAAACTTTAAAGAAAAGAAAAGGAAAGAGTAGAAGAAATAGAATCATAAAAACCAAGGTGCGATTCTCTTCAAAATAATGGTCCCCCACCAACAGTTGTGAGTCCACCATCGCTTATCCGTGAACAATGAAAATACAAGAATAAGGAGAAGATGAAGATATAATCATGTATAATAAAAGCATATAAGCAATATTACTCTTAACATGATTCTAAACATGTTATCACTCATAATCCTTACATGGTTCTAACATAAAAAACATTGATAACCTAGGCATGATTCTAATATAAATAAGTCCGAGACATGCATTCTAGCATGTTCATCATATCAAACAATCCTAAATATTCATGATTCTAAGCAAAGAAACAAAACAAACATGCATAAGCAAAGATAGGATGTCCTAAGGACTTGCTCAAATTCTGGCACTACCAGAAGCAGAATCTTCACTTTGATAGACATACTAGAATAATCCAAGTGACATTTCTTCATATAGGCAACATACGATCACGTAAAATGATGCAAAATCAATGTCGGATTCGAGGCAGCAGGCGTGCACTTGCACTTATTATGCCTTACCTGACAAGCGTGCGCCTGTTCATGAATTTATAAGTATAAAACCTTAATTTTTGGACAAATGGATGATTGTGATGAAAATCCAAAAGGACAAGCAGTCGACTGTCCCTATTTGGGTTTTGAATTCTAAACAAACTCTAATTTCTACCTTCCATCTATATTTAATCACTGTTTCATCTACTTTTCCCTCATCTTGGTGTTTTTTTTTTTTTTGGGAGTTTTGATGTCTCTTAATTTTGCATCTGATTAGTGTGTCTAGCTATCATGATTGATCATTTAAACTATATGTCAAAATCTAGGGCGTACACTAATCCTTCTCTACATGTTTTCATATTTTTCAAGAATTCACAATTTCTTATCGTGTGCCTAGAACAACCACTATCAAAATACCAAACATTATTAAATGAAACTTTAAATGCAGTACGTGCTACATTGCAATTAAGTTTAAATTTTTTTCACCCAAATCTGATTAGATTGACTATGCGGCTTATAATGTTGTGAATCTTAAAAAAAAAAATTATCTTTTGTTTAAAAGAATGGTAACTTAAAGCATCTTTGCCTTATATGACGACCTTTAACGCCATACAATTAAAACATTGGAACAAAACTTTTTGCTTTTTCAGGGGAATAATTAAATGACCTTATGGGAGAAACCAAAACATATTTACATGTAGAGCTTGTATCGAATGAGTTACTAGACTTGGAGTCTTTCACAAACACTATTTTTTAAGATTCAGCTTGATCTTCCTTTGTAAATCCTAGTCCATGTTTGATATAGCTATCTAGCTCTACCAATATCAAGTACTTGATCAAGTTTGATAGCACCTATCTTCGGCTGATTTATACATTTATTTGCTTCTTCAAGTTCAGCTAAGATTTTCTAAATGTGTTCAACTTTATTTTGTAAGTTTTCTTCCAATTCATTGATTCTCTGCTCGACAAAAAAAAAAATCACATTGAAGAATTTCAATTTTTTGCTTTCAAGTTTTATTTTACTTACCTTTTTTTTTTCTATTGCTTATACAATTCTTGGTAAGTTTCTTGAAGTTCTTCATTGTGGGAACAATCTTCTGTATTCTTCCATGAAACAGATTTTTCTTTTTTGGTA
Source organism: Boswellia sacra (assembly GCA_013180625.2). Classification (NCBI taxonomy): domain Eukaryota; kingdom Viridiplantae; phylum Streptophyta; class Magnoliopsida; order Sapindales; family Burseraceae; genus Boswellia; species Boswellia sacra. The sequence goes on along the minus strand of SNVD02001904.1, from coordinate 42,655 downwards.
ACAGCACTTGTAAATGTAACAAAGTTGCTCACATGTTCTTCATCTTCATTTTCAAGTTCAAAATCTTCATCACTTCTTGTTGCACTTAAACTTTTTTCTTCTTTTTAACATTTCTACATTCATGAGCCACTATAAGAAAAATGTTTTTTTACGACGGGCTAAAACCGCAGTAAAAAGTTATTTACGGCGGTGCTACGATGGTTTTAGCTTGCCATAAAAAGCGGCATCGTAAAAAGTCAATTTGACTTAACTTTTTATTGTAGTTTTGGCTTACAATAAAAGTTTTTTACTACATTTTCTATGCCTGCAATAAATAATTATCTTCTAATTGTCCCATGGCTTGTTTCCTATTTACAGCAAGCATAGAACCGTAGTAAAAGGTATTACAACAAAAATTGTTTAAAAGCAAAATTTAAATGTTATTAACCCCAATATATGCTTAAAATTGTAGATTTAAATTTAAAATTCATTTGAATACAATATAAAAAATCCACATATTATTTACTATCTTTAAAATATTTATACAAGAAAAATCATCAACATAACATAAAAGTTACAATTATTAATGTACAATCATTTCTTCATTCTTCATAATTCAAAAGCAAACACTGGCTTCTGGAATCTTCTTAACATTTTATCCTTTTCCTTTTCGAACTTCTAAGCTCCTTTGATGATTTAGCTTCTAATTTTGCTAAAAACATAACATAGAATTGCTCAAAAAAGATAAATTTAAGAAATAAAAGAAGAAAAATTGTAATGAAAGATCTTATAATCCTTCAGCAAAGCAAAAAGTGACCAAATTGAGCACATTACAAGAAAATAAGACTTTTGTGTCACAATTTTTATGTCAATTTCTAGAAGAATGACAAGTAATTACACCCTAAATTCGGTCAAACCCCATATATGTCATATTTTAAAAAGGCGGGATTAAATTTGTCATGACACAATTTTTTAGTGTGACACATATTACCAACTATAAAAAGACAAGGAGTGGCAACGTGGTATGATTCTTTTTCTTCTTCTCAATCAAATCTGAGCTCGATCGTTAGCGTTCTGTTCGCCAAGGTCCGCACAGCTTCCCTCTCCTTCAAGATCTCTCGGTTCTCTCTCTTCGGTAGGATTTCTATATCTATATCTCAAACAATCTTTCCATTTCTTACTTTGTTCTGTTGTTTTGTTGGGGTTTGTTAGGGTCCTGTGGCTTTGAATGTGATTTTGATTTGGGATTTCTGGATCATTTTCGATCTAAGTTTTGTGTTGTGAATCGATTGTTTGTGACCTGGGTTTTTAAGGGTTTTCGATTTTTAGGCCTCTATGACTTTGTTTCAAATTTTCTTATCGTTATAAACTTTGTTTTTTTTTGTTTGGGCTTATTGCGTTATTTTTGGATCAATATAAGATTAGAAAAACAAAAAAAAAAAAGTGATAAGATTGATGAGTTCTATGCGGTTTCGGAATCTGGTTTTGCTTTATTTTTGGCAATTATTGTGGATTTATATGTGTTGAGATAGTGTGTTTTTTTTTTTGTTTTGTTGTTCGTATTCAGATTGTGAACCTAAAAAAGTTTAAAATAGGATTTATAGTGCACCCCAAATGTCTTTTGATCCTAGTAAGAAAGATACATCATTTCTTCGGTGTGATTTCGGTTTCATCCATCTTTCTCTATTATGTCTTTTGGGACTTTGATATCTTTTGCATCGTTACAAATAGTGGGTGGAGTCATTATATATTGAAATTGGTCCTTCTTGAGAGGCTTGTTGTATATATGTATTTCTAATATAGATTGATGTTGGATGCATGAAGGTCATTTGGGGATTTTTTTTTTAATTGGTGGGCTTGACTTGAATTAGCGGAAACTGTTGGTTCAATGTCTATTTATTTGTTTATTTCTAGCTATCGAAGTTGATTAAAGCAAGTTGAATTATTAATTTGTTTTGTTAATGATGTGATGAATATATATATATATATATATATATATTTATTTATTTATTTATTTATAGGCTTTAACGAATAATCTCTTTGATTGGGTGAATGGTTATTGAGAAACACGATTATTTGTTTCATTAATCAAGCATTGAAGTTGCTGAATGATGGATCTTTCAATATTCTTCTTTAAATTTTCAATGTAGGAAACACAATTTCCCGACCTTTTGATATTTTAATATGAGATTTTTGTGATTATAAAATTGTTTGTTGGTCCGTTATAGTCATTGGAGGTTTAGTTTAAAAAATTTTCTCCTGAACTTGAACGAGTGGAGTCTGATTTCCAGATTCCTAGATCAGATTATGGTAAGCAACAAAAAAGTACGAATTTATATACTGACAATTATTCATTGTACTTGCTATAGATTAGTCTATTCACTTCCTGTTTTAATTTAAAAAAGTTTTACTTTCATAGATGACTGAATTGATTTAAACTGCTAGATACTGAAGTTCACAGCAAAAAATTTTTGAGGTAGAAACTTAAATTAAAATTGTTTGAATCCAGGTTTTTTTGTTGTGCTTCTTGTAGCAGTCTAATATTTGAGTGTTTATGAAGAATGCTTGAATTCCTTGACATCTGTATGTGGAAACTAGCTTGCAGCTTTGGGATGAAATATTAAACGTTGGCTTCTTTATATATGGGATTTAGGTTTTCATTTCCTTTTACTACTGAACTACCCTTTTCCTAAGCTAGTGCCAGCAAATATGAATTATGGGCCTTTAATTAAATATAGTCCTCAACCGTACGGATCTAGGAATGTTTTGTTTGGTGTACAGAGATTATAGATAATAAAGGTTGGGTACCTATCATGTTGCAAGAAAAATTACTAGAGTCCTAACTGTATCAAAAATTGGACATTTGGCTCTAGAACTTATTATTCCAAAACTCTAATTTCCAAATAAAGAATTGTTGATGAAATAACAATTTGACTTTATTGATATATGCTTTCAATATTTAGGAACATTGCTTATTGTTCTTAAGTTTTCTTAGTTATTGGATCGGTGGCAAAGTGAAGGTAAGGTTGGGGACCTATAGCCCCTTGGCTTCCTAAAGATTGAAATCTTTCCTTTACAAAGAAGCATAGTGACTCCTTCAAATAAATCTCTACTTATTAAGTATTTGTTTAGCTCTAGTGATCTAATTTGTCAGGACCCTTGAGACTTTGTAATGCTATTGAGTTGATTGGCAGTTTCTTGGCAACCTTTTTTTTAACAAAAAGATAAAAAGTAATAATATTTTTTAAAACATTTTTTTTAAGGAAAACAAGACAATGACCTACTTTTATGTTTTGACATATCAGTGGTCGGATGGAAATCAAATAGTCTAATTGTTGAGAGCATAATTCATATTTCTTTCTATATGAAAAGGAAATTGAGTTATATGAGCTAGAAGAAAAAATTCATATATATGATTTGAATTTGTCTCATTTTGTGGCACTTCTTACTTAAAGTAAATTTTTGGCATCTAAATTGGATAAGGTATGCTTGATAAAATAGTTAAGAAGGCTATCTTGATAAAATATTTAAGAAGGCTATCTTGATAAAATAGTTTCAAGAAAATACTAAGTTATTGGGATAAAGTTCTCTAGTTATAGTTATTTATAACAGATTATGAAGTTGGTTTATTTATAATATTGTTTAGTTATTTGCATGTTGATGATGCAAATTGTTACTGCCATTTGTTGAAAATTTGTACCGATTTATTTGTATGCCACACTTGTTCCTTCTCTTTCTCTCTCTCTCTCTCTCTCTCTCTCTCTCTCTTCCCTTTTAACATTCAATTTCAAGTTTGTAGATTCTGATTGTATAGCAAAGAATGAGACACATTATAATATAATGTTATAGTTTATTTAATGGAAAAAAACAACCTAATATTATAACTTTTAAAGCTATAACTCTGCAAAAAGATATTGGATTATGAATTCTGGATAGCTTTTAAAGCGATAATTGAGTATGGTATACTCTATGGGCAAGAATTGTGGATGTCTTGAGTTGTTCATCTATTTTTTTCTAGTACCTTCCAAATAATGAAAAACTTGAAACTTCTAGAAGCTGTTGTCAGTTTCTTAGTTTATAATACCTCGATTTTTGTACTACCTATTCTGTTAACTTTTTTAAAATTCTGAAGGGCTTTCTTATAACAATAATTCAGGATAGGTTGAATTTCATTTTCGTTGTTATTATTTTGCCAGGTTCAATTGGAAAAAGAAGCATTTTTTTTCTATAACTCTACCACTATTCTGTTGTTTGGTGTTATGCTATCATATGATTAAGGTATAATCATCTCTTCCTACAATTTTATACCTTGCATTTTTTTTGTTTAATTTCATAGGGACTAGATAAGGATGTGCATGCATTTTTGTAGTTTTAGTTTGATCAGAACTGAAGTTGATTGTGTTTATTATAGTTTGACAAGAACTACAACTGCTTGCACATCTTGTTATTTTAGTTTCACCAGATCTAAAACTGTAGCAATATTTTATTTCATTGCACTACTTTATCTTTTTCTTTATTGATGTTATGAACCCTTGAGATGTTCATTTGTTATAATAGATTCCATGATACTGAGAAATTAGTGATGTATTAACTTCTCAGTAGCTTGATTCAATAGCAGAGATAAATTTGTAAAACTTATTTGTTGTAATTCTAGTAAATTTAGCAATAAATGAGCTTAAGATAAACATGAGCTAAAAAGAAATTCCAAAGAGCACAAACTAGAAAACTGTGCATCAAAGTTTTATTTTGGCCACAAATAAAAATGAAAGGAACTTTAGAGTTTCATTCCTGATCATTCATCTGAGCCCCTATACTCAAAATCTGAATGGATATCATGTGTAGCAAAACGTGGAGTCATAGACCAAAAAAGAAAAAAGAAATTAAAAAATGAGATGTTGAGTCTAAGAAATTACCAGATTATAAAGTTAAAGATATTCTTAAACTTAAATAACTCTTATCTTTCTTTTAGTTTATGATGCTTAATTTGACTGAGTATTACTCTAGGTCATATACACTTGATAACTCTTCTTTCTAGTGTATGTGTATGATGTTTAAATAGACTATGTGTTATTCTATCATATATATATTTCAATGCTTGACAATAAATAACCATAAACTAAATTGCTAAGTTTATTAAAAAAATAATTGTAACAAAGCAACCGTATCTGATCAATTTGTTACCAATTTGTGATGCAGAAGGCTTGAAGCTGCCTACACAGTGTAACAGAATTAATAATGAAGAGTTCATGTTACTAACAGTTCTGATTGAGTAGCCGTTTCCAATTCTGTTTGTGAAACACCACACCAGAGAGACTGAGAACAAGTTGGGAGTTCTTGGAATTTGCATTGTTGGTAAATGCATTTCTCTTTTTGCATTTGCTTTGTTTTGTCCATAAAATGCTTAATAAGTTGGATCAAATATGATTCGTTTGCAAGGGTCAATATTTTATTCACCATACAATACATTGACTAGCCTTTTAAATAACTAAAGTAGTAGCAAGCAAGATTCGTTTTTACTTGGTTTACTTATGCTAATCTAATCGATAGAGACTTAAATTGCTTTACTTAGAAACTCATTTTTTCTAGAATGCATAGCAAATCATTTATACATATTGGATGGGAATGGCTGCGCCTTAATAATTTCTTTTTTTTAAATTCTGGCAAGTTTAGTAGAAAAAAAGAAGCAATTTTGACTAAATTCATATTTATTATGTTGTTTGGTGTTGTGCCGCCATATCACTGGTTACGTTTTACTTTACAGATGAGAAAAAGCTTGCATTTTTTAATTTCTTTTGACCATAACTACAATTACTTGCATTTTCCTTCAGAATAAAAATACATGTGTTTTGTTTAATCTGAAACTACTTGGTTTTTTCTTTAATTATTTAGCTTTACCATAACTAAAAATACCTTTGCTTTTGTTATAGTTCAAGTGACAGAATTGAAACTACTTGCATTTTTTAACCAATCATTGCCACCATAACTCAAAGTGCTTACTTTTTTTTATGATTTAGCTTGACCAGATGTGAAACTACTTGCATTTTTTTTTTGACTTTAACTAGAATTGAAACTGCTTACCACAAATGAAGCTTGTTGCATTATTGATAAGTTAATTTGACCATGTAACTTTAACTACTCATAATAAACATCAAACAATATGTTCATTCAGATTTTAAATGATTTGTTGCAATCATTTGGAGTTGTCATGGTGTTTTATTATTGTTTAAAATGGGTTGATGTTCGAAGTGATGAAGATTGGGAGGATAAAATTATTTAATTTTTTTCTTGTTATTATTATTGTTATTGTTTTCAGATTTGGATCAGTTTTTTCTTTTTGTTCTTTAAATGGAATAATGATATGAATCTAGAAAGTAATTGGGCTATATGTTTCTAGAGGAAAAAAAGGTTTGATTGAGAGAATTTTTGGTTGGATTGATTTTGATTTTTATTATTTTAAAATAACATATAAGAGTCTTAGTTAATGATATGTTAAAAAGTTACTGAAATTATGTTGGATGTGGAGTTGTAATTGGCGTTCACGTGTAGGAGATGAAAGATAGTGATGACATAGATTTTTGTTATTATTATGACGCATAGTTAACTTAGTCAAAGTCTTTTCATATTATATTGCTCTTGCATGCTTGGAATTTAGATACTTTTTTTTTGGAATTAAGATACTACTAAGCTAGTCAATCAATCTCATCTTTCAATGACAATTTTTTTTTTTTTTTATCTTAAGTTACTTGGTAGGCCTTTAGTTAGTTAGTTGTTGCCCAAAAAGTTGAGATCTTTCCAGGCAGAGGTAGTTTGTTGTTTCCTCTATCTCATTATTTTAAATGTTAATTCATTTTTTTTAATTTTTAATTTATTGAACTAAATTCATGTTCAGTTTCAGATAGTGAAACTTCGGGAAAAGCTGTTGAATTATATATTTTTAATCTAATTGTTGATTCAATTTTCAGGTATCTTCAGAAGTCTTTGCTTCATCTTGCAAAGAATATTCTATTTTTAAGGGTGTTTACTATGCTCAAAAGGTAATCATTAATCATCCATTGACCTTATTTTTGGATTATATATTTCTTATTGTATATGTCCATTTGCTTTACTTGTAATGGGTTGACATTATTTTCTTTACTTTTAATTGTGATATATATGATGGGTTAAGTTTAATGTAACATATTTATTTGATCAAATATCCTTCTATTTCTTTTTTCATTTAAGAGCTTATTAAAAATTAATGTTTAATTGTGCCACTTTAGTCAACTTTTTGTGGAACTTTGGATTATTAGGCCAATTGATTTGGATTTTTTGACTTATATATTGACTATTGAAATTTTACGTTACATTTTTTAGTTTAAAGATTGTGCAACAATATCAAATAATTAATATAATTAATATTCTTTGATTAACTTTGAAGATGGTGAACACTAATAGGAGGTTCATTTGCGCCAAATTTTGAAGCATGAAATATTTGTATGATATTAGGCCTTAAATTTAACATGATACATAAAATTAGCCATATTTGCAATCTTCATTTTCCTTCTTTTAAACCATTTCTTTTGATGTTGTATATGTAGGTTTATATATTTTTCTTTCTTACAAGTTAAAAGCAGCGCTTAAATCATAATCTGTTTGATTTGATATTCCAAATATTTTGATATATTTCGAAGATTTCAGCTCATCGAAGTTTAAACTAGGCTTACTTCTATCCAAATGATTACCATCCAGGTTTCTTGCTTTATGTTCAATGCAAATCATATTAAAACTCTAAACAAACTACACGTGTCTTTAATGTTTATATCTGATTTTATGATTGAATTTTGTTTGATTAGTTAATTTTACGTTATATATTATGTTTGCTTTCTTAGTTTATTCCTGACTTTATATCATGTTGAATGAAATGTCAAAACTGTTAGCCCTAAGGCTATATGATAATTTTGATGATAACAATACACATTGATTCATTGAGTTTACTAACATGTTTATTTATGTGCATGAGTAAGATCATTGAAATAATTGTAAAATCAAGAAGAGACTTATTAAAATGAAGTGTTAAAGCTAAGGAGAAGACTACATATTAAAGGTACCAAAGTTTAAGAACAATGATTGACTTAAGGAATGTGACATATGAGCAATGTTCAATCAATTAGTCATATATATCTCCATAGAGGTCCAAATAATGTGATTCTTGAGACTTTGGAAAGATTACTCAATTCATAACACTTCATATGTTTTAAAGAAATTCAAATTTCAAGTGCAATGTTGTCCAAATCATCATGCAAGTTGAAAGACAAATGAAAGCAGTTGACATGAGCACCGAATACTCATTTGAATATATCTTGAGATAGAAATATCAAAATGACTTGATTCTTATGGCATTGGAAAGACGACTTAATGAGACACATTTCATATGTTTTGAAGAAATTCAAATTTCAAATGGATGACCGATATAATTGACATGTAATTTGACATGTAATTCGGTGGACTGACACAGAGAAGAAAAATCAACTCATATGAGCGCCGAATAATGTTTTGTCCATATCTTGAGATAGAGATATCCAAATGCTTTGATTTTTAATGTTTTGGAAAGATAATTCAAATATGCAGATCTTTTATGCTTTAAAGAAATTCAAATTTCAAACGGAAGGCTGACAGAATTATTACTCAATTCGGTGGACTGACACAAGGAAGAAAATCAAGTCACATGAGCACCGAATGGTGTTTTGGCCATATCTTGAGCTACAGATATCCAAATGACTTGGTTCTTGATGCGTAGGAAATCTTATTCAATTGTGCAGATCTTTTTTGTTTTGCATATTTTCAAATTTCAAATAGAACATTGACAAAAATGGCAGACAAAATTATGGTGTTTATGGTGGGCAGAAAATTTGGAGTTGGTGTCTTCACTTGATTAAGTTCATCCCATTTGCCTATAAAAGGAGCCCTTCTCCCATGCATTCAACAAGAGCAAGAGAAGCATCTATCAAGCAAAAACAAGAGAAATATCAAGTCTATAGAGCTTTTATATTCTTTATCTACTCTTTGAAGAGAGTTATACTTTTGTTGTAAAAATTATCTTTGTTCTTGTATTGTGGTGAGAGTGAGATATTCTTGTAAAGGATAATAGTTATCCTTGAGAGAACTCTTGTTGTATGTTATCAAGAGTTGAAGGAAGTTGCCTTGGTGAGGTTGTTCATCAAGAAGAACTCTTGGTGTGGTGTTATCAAGAGTTGAAGGAAGTTGCCTTGGTGAGGTTGTTCATCAAAAAGAACTCTTGATGTGGTGTTATCAAGAGTTGAAAGAAGTTGCCTTGGTGAGGTTGTTCATCAAGAAGAACTCTTGGTGTGGTGTTATCAAGAGTTGAAGGAAGTTGCCTTGGTGAGGTTGTTCATCAAGAAGAACTCTTGGTGTGGTGTTATCAAGAGTTGGAAGAAAAAGTCTTGATGAGGTTGTTCATCAAGCAAGTTGTAAAGATTTCTACAACTTAGTGGAAAGCTTAGCTCGTGGAGCTAGGAGCCCGTGGACGTAGGCAAGGTTTGCCGAACCACGTAAATTGAGTTTGCACTCTCTCTATCCCTTTCTCTTTACATTTACTTGCACTTGTGATTGTTCATTATTGTTATTCTCTTGATTGCATCTTAGATAACTTCTATTTTCATCTTCTTCATCTTTATTCTCAAAGAAAGAGTTAAATAATTTTGATCTTTCAAGAAAAGTTTTACAAATTCGTTTTGATAAATAAAAACCCAATTCACCCCCCCCCCCTCTCGGGTTGCCATACCTGGGTCAACAAGTGGTATCAGAGCAAGGTTGCTCAATTTTTTAAAATCTTAATCGATTTTTGAGCTGTGACAACTTTTAATTCAACTTCATATGTTGAGGGGCTTTCTATCTCTAGACCTCCATTTTTTAATGGAAGTGATTACTCTTATTGGAAAACTAGAATGAGTATTTTCTTGCAATCTTTTGATTATGATTTATGCTCTATTGTTTTGGAAGGACCTTTTGTTCCTATCAAAATTGAAAATGGAGAAAGCATGCTTAAAGAACCTAAAGAGTTTGGTGAAGATGATAACAGGAAATTGAGTTTGAATGCTAAAGCTATGAATGTGTTATATTGTGCTCTAGATAGAAATGAGTTTAATAGAATATCTGCTTATTCTACGGCACAAGAAATATGGCACACACTTGAAGTAACTCATGAAGGAACTAGTCAAGTTAAACAATCCAAAATTAGTATGCTAGTTCATAGTTATGAGCTTTTTAAGATGAAATCGGATGAATCAATTTTTGAAATGTTTACTAGATTTATGGATATTGTCAATGGTTTGAAATCTCTTGGCAAATTTTATTCTAATGTTGAAATGGTGAGAAAGATTCTTAGGTGTTTACCAAAATCTTGGGAGCCAAAAGTGACGGCAATTCAAGAAGCAAAGGACTTCACCAAACTACCATTAGAAGAACTTATGGGTTCTCTCATGACTCATGAAATCACCTTGAAGAAGAATGAAGAAGAATATTGCAAAGTGGCAAACATGTGCTTCATGGCTTTAAGAGAAAATGAGATAAGTATTCTAAACCATGATCCTAAGCTTTCATATGATGAATTACTTGAAGCATTCCAAAATTTACATGTGCAAGTTGATAAACAAAATTCAAAAATCAATGCTTTCGAAAAGAAGTCAAAAATCATGTTATCTCAATTAGAAGAGTTGGTGAAAATAAATGAAGCTTTAGAAAATGAAAATGAAATTTTAAAGCAAAAAGATTTTGAAAGTTTGGAAAATCAAATACATTTATTAAAAACTGAAAATGAGATTTTAAAACAAAAGGATTTTGATAAATTAGAGAAAGAAAATGTTATTTTGAAAAAGGAAAATAATGATTTAAGAAATATTGTTGATAGTTTTACAAAAAGCACAAAAAATTTGAATTCTATGTTACAATACCGAATGTGTGTTTTTGATAAAAGAGGGATAGGATATAAAACTCATAAAAATCAAAAGTATTTTAAAAACTATTTTGTTCATGCATCTTCTATGAATATTCCTAATCATTCATGTACTTATTGTGGAAGTAAAAGACACAAAGTGTATTCTTGCTATATTAGGAAAAATCCTAATTTGAAACAAATATGGGTTCCAAAAAGTACCATAACTAACCCCCAAGGATCCAATAACATTTGGTACCAAAAAGTCTCTCTTTAAATGTTGATTGTAGAAACAAAGGAGTGTCAAACACAAGTGGTACTTAGATAGTGGATGCTCAAGGCATATGACTGGAGATGCCTCCAAGTTCTTAAGATTATTCATCAAGAAAGGAGGATATGTGACCTTCGGTGATAATGCCAAAGGAAGGGTAATCAGACATGGTGATATTGGTAACCCTTCTTCACCTATTATTAAAGATGTTTTGCTTGTTCATGGTTTGAAACATGATTTGATTAGCATTAGTCAATTGTGTGATAAGGGATATTTTGTTGCTTTTGAGCCTAATAGATGTGTGATTAAGGATGTTAGTAACAATAAGACATTATTTGTTGGTAATAGATGTGGTAATATTTATACAATTGATATTGATGTTAATGATCATGCAGAAAATTATTTCATTGTTAATCATGATGCTTGGTTATGGCATAGAAGTTTAGGTCATGCTAGCATGGACACAATTTCAAAAATTTCTAAAAATGATTTAGTTGATGGTCTTCCAAAAATAAAATTTGAAAATGATAAGATTTGTGACGCTTGTCAATTTGAAAAACAAGTGAGAACTTCTTTTAAACAAAAGAAATTTATTTCAACAGATAAACCGCTACAATTACTTCATTTGGATTTATTTGGACCATCAAGAACTCAAAGCCTTGGTGGAAAGTATTATGTTTTTGTTATTGTGGATGATTATTCAAGATTCACTTGGGTATTATTCTTGAAAACTAAAAATGAGGTTACACAAGTTTTTTTAAAATTTACAAAAAGAGTCCAAAATCAAAAAGGGTATTCTATTGTGTCCATTAGGAGTGATCATGGTGGTGAAGTAGACAATGTCGCATTTGAAAATCTTTGTGATGAAAATGGTTTTGAGTATAATTTTTTCTCACCTAGAACTCCACAACAAAATGGTGTTGTTGAGAGGAAAAATAAGACTATCCAAGAAATGGCTAGGACCATGTTACTTGAAAATAATTTGCCAAAATATTTTTGGACCGAAGCCGTTAATACTGCATGCTTTATAATCAATAGAGTCTATCTTAGAGCTTTAATAAAGAAAACTCCTTATGAACTTTGGAAATGAAGAAAACCCAACATTGGATTTTTTAAAGTTTTTGGATGTAAATATTTTATTTTAAATACCAAGGATACCAAGGATAACCTTGGAAAATTTGATGCAAAAGCCAATGTTGGAATTTTTATTGGCTACTCCAACCATAGTAAAGCATGTAGAGTTTTTAACAAAAAGACTCTTCCTATTGAAGAATCTATGCATGTTGAATTTGATGAAACTAATGTTATTTCTTCAAAGAATTTAGATGATGATATTGTTGAAATAGAAAAGCTCACCCTAAAAGATCTCATTATTGGTGAACCATCACAAGGTATGAGAAATAGATCTTCTTTTAGGAACTTTTGTAATCATTTTGCATTTGTCTCTCAATTTGAACCAAAACTTTTAAAGAAGCCAAAAATGAGAAAAGTTGGATTTTGGCTATGCAAGAAGAATTGAACCAATTTGAGAGAAATCAAGTTTGGGAATTAGTCCCTAGACCTAAATATGACTAAACCCCTTAGTCAAGATATATTTTGCATAATTAGAAGAGAAGTAGGCATGTTGGATATGTCTTAATTTTGTTTTTATATGATAATCTTTGAATGGTAGCATATTGGCACATCCAAAAATAGGATTGTCTCCCAAGTATAGGAGTGTCAAAGTAATAAACCCGGTGAGACCAGGGTCGATCCACGAGGAAGGAGGTTTTAAGCGTTACAAATTATAAGCTAAACAAATGTGATATGGATTATTCAAAGAGGTGACAAGATAATATCAACAAGTATAAGTAAAGAACAAGTTAATTAATGAGAATAACTAAAACACAAGAGAAATTAACACAATAATAATGAGAGCTAAGGTTAGGGGATCCTCCCTTGATATTTCGAATAAGGATAAACAACCCATTTTAGTTATATGAATTATATTTGCTTCGTTACCAATATTTATACCATTACTTGTAAATGGGTTCAAGCATCCAATGTGCCAATCACAATATGTCTACAACAAATCAAGGTTCCTAACTAGATTCATGTCGGTAAGGAAGAATCATATGTCATCTAGAAAGGATCCAAACATTTGATGTGCCAAGGATTGTCGACAATGGATCAAGACCTCCACTTTACGAGTGGTGTCAAGATTTATTAAGAAAATAAATATAAATCATATAAAATAAACAACACAATATTATGACAATTAAGCACATATCAAAGGGTTAGAGAATCCTTTCTCTCATATCAAAGATTTCACCCTTTCACCTTAGCAAGAGAGAAATTAGAAGAACATTATAATAGAAAGAAAATAAAATGCAAGAAAAAGGAAATTCATTAATAACATAAATACACAAAACACAATACAAGATCCTAGCCAAAGCCAAAATGTTCCAGCCAAGGCCAAGATGCCCTAATGGATCACAAGGAACCTCTATTTATAGATACATCCAGGGGCAAACTTGTCAAATTACAAGGGCATAATTGTCAAATATTAGTTATAAATATCTTTGACAATTGGGATCATTAAGCACCGAATTTGACCATCAATTTTGACATAGAAATGTTGAGAATTTTAATTACATGTCTTCATGAAAGTTGTAGATATTTCTCTCAGCTTTCTAGAACATATTGATTTGCACAATTTGGATACGTATTTTAAGAGATACGGTTCAAATATTGAGGCCGGGTTAGACTGGGCCGAGAGTGTAGATGGGTTCACTTCCAGCCTAATTTTGGTCCACTAAGAGCCCGAATTTGATGATGCTTGTGAAATGCAATCTTGTAGTCAGCTTTCCAAAACATTTCACCATTCTGATCTATAAATAGAGAGTTACGCCCATTTTACCGAACCTGTAACAAAACCAAAATTAAGAGGAAGTTAATTCTAAAGATGCAAAGACTACAAATATGCTTAAGTTGAGGAATTTAATGACACTATTAATGCAATATGATGAACTAAGCTCTTATAAAATATACATATTTAAGTGTTCATCACACCCCCCAACTAGCTTATTGCTAGTCCCTAGCAATTAAAGCGTTATTATTTAGAAGTGATTAATAGAATTTTATATCCAAGGTGGTCATTATTGCGCTCTCCTTGATTTTATCCAATAAACAAACTCTCAACCCTTTTTATTTTATTTTATGACTCATGTACCCTTCGGTCAAGATATCTATAAACCTTCTTTTTGTGCTCAGTCAACAATTGACTATGGGGCTTATTAGAAAGAAGCCATATCGGTTCTAATATTTGTTAAGGCTAACAACCTTAGGTAAGGGGCATTTATTCATTTTATATATATTTTTTTTCCTCTTTTTTTTTTGAAGAAATGCATCTTAAACCCATATAGCGAGCCTTAGGCTAATGACTCCCAGACCAGTTGGCCTTAGGGCATTAGGTGTTAAGACACCCTTTCGAGCTTAACGACTCGGATTGTCGATGCTTTATTTTTACTTAGAAACTTGTGGATAGTGCAATGTTCAATCCCATTAAGCTTTCTCCTTAATCCATGTGGCGAGCTTTGGGCCAATAGCTCCCAAACCAGTTGGTCTTAGGGTATTAGGTGTTGAGGCACCCCTCTGGCTTAATTGCTCGAATTAAGGAGGCTACGAGACCAAACTTATGCACAATTGCTCTCTTCTTTTTTTTTCTTTTTTTTCACCTTTTTCACTTTTTTTTTCTTTTTCTAACTTTCCCCTTCCTTTGTGTTGTTATCCTAAACAAAACAAAAGAACTCAAATATTACAACATTTCATTTTGTCACCCACAATCATGCATCAAGGTATGTGTGCGTGTGTGAAGAAAGGTTCATGAATACTTGCTTAACGAGTACATAAGCACATAGTTTATTAAATGATAATGTTATGAGAGTTCATAGATTTGAATAATTCAAAGTGAAATGAATAAGTCCTCATTGCTATAAAATTCAAAAATCAAGACTAAATAATATCAGGTTACCTAAAATGAGTTCACAAAATCAAAATAAAATGACAAATTGGTTAGAATGGGTTTCAAGAGTTCAAACTGGTCCTCCCTACTCTACCATTCCTGACCCAAAATGCGTCTCAAGAGGATTTGAACTCCTACACCGCACTCTGAATCTCAAAACTAACTCGCTTTTTTTTTTTTTGCAAGAAAAAAGAAAATTCAAGACACACTTATGTCTACTATCCTTCCCCCCCAACCAAATGAAACATTGTCCTCAATGTTTAAATGTAGAGAGATCAAGTATAGGAGACATTACCTGAAGCTTCTGTTATTCAAGAGAGATGACCTGAAAGACTCATAAAATAACATGCTAAAAATAAAATAAAATAAAATAAAGGACAAGAAGAAAAAAAATTACAAACGGAGATTCAAATCCAATTTGCACTTTTTGTTTTGCCCTCCTTACCCAATTAATTTGAGTACTAGCTGGGTCAGGTTCATACTCAACTTCTTGTAATTTGTCAAGTAACTCACCAGCAGAAGTGGTAGAAACAAGGATCTTTCTTGCTGAATGAGGGATAAAATTTTGTTCCACAGCTGCATCAACAAAACTTATTAAAGGATCAAAGAAATTTTAACATTCAACAAACCTATGGGTTTTTTATGGAGATTCAGTTGGGCCCAAGAGGCAATTTGAAAAATTTCTTCAAGAGTGCCAAAGCCACCTGGTAAAGCAATAAAGGCATCTGAATTGATGAGCATATGTGCCATGCGTTCATGCATAGAGGAGACCTGTAACTCCTTCTCAACCATTTTTCCAACAATACTTTTTACAGGCAAAGCTTTAGGAATAACTCCTAAAACTTGAGTACCTCCTACATGTGCAGCTGTTGACACACAACCCATTAACCCGAGGCTACCTCCCCCATAAACCACATGAATCTTTCTTTCAGCCAGTAGCCTACTAAGATAATTCGCTACTTCTACGAACTCTTCACTTTTACCTGGTCGAGATCCACAGAATACACATATCCTTTGGATTCGACGTTTTGAAGTTCCCTCCATGTCTATGTAACTTTCTAACTATGTGTGAAGAAGAGAACAAGACATGTGGTATTTATGGAGTGCAAAAAGGTATGCTAATGATGATATCTATCTGGGTAGCTCGGTCGTTTGTTGAAAAAGTTGACAATAATGCATAAAAATTCAAAAGATGATGAAACAAGACACCGTAAGTCAAACAAAAGATACAAATTCAAAAATGACAGCTATGAGGTATTAAAATTCAAAAATGAGCACGCATGCA
Organism: Boswellia sacra; assembly: GCA_013180625.2. Lineage (NCBI taxonomy): Eukaryota > Viridiplantae > Streptophyta > Magnoliopsida > Sapindales > Burseraceae > Boswellia > Boswellia sacra. Next base: position 26,187 of record SNVD02001904.1, on the reverse strand, counting down.
TATGTACAGGTAGTTATGACTATGGCTCACATCTTCCTCTGGTTTTACGTCCAGAAACGGCTTAAACACCTTCTATGAGTTGGGGATATGCTTCCTATCCAGTTTTCTTATAAACTGGCAAACAGAGTCGTTTTGAGTCAGATTTTCAAGACTATAGCGTTCCTGCTCATCTCGGAATTGTGTACACAAATTAAAAATTTCACGCTGCACAAGTCCACAAGAATGCATCTCAAGAGTCACTTGGATATCATCCAAAGACTCTTTACTCAGTCCATTCTTGATGAACTGTAGTTTGTCCTCTCGATTATTAGACAAATATCCCAAGGAGCGGCAACGCTGGTTACAAGTCCATCTTGCACATTTGGGACAAACTTGTAACCTTTTCGCTCTTCGCTTTTTGGCGTAAGAGCTTTTTCCCATACCTGACATATGAGAAACAAGATTATCTGAAAATTCATAAGAAAATCGAACCTTGGCTTCAATTAACCATCTTACTTCGACAGGCATACCCTTACGCATCAACATCCTTACTCTTTCTACGTGGGCTTTGTAAATTTTAAGCAAATCATTTGGAGGAAGAGAGGGAAAATGTTTATGCAGATTTGAGAGAATGGTGTCCATGTGAAAATGCGAGAAAAGAAGGGAAAATGAATGTAGGGTGAGCAACATTTTTTGGGAATTGAAAAACCGACTTTAAAAGTCACGGAGTATTGTATTCGCCACTTGACCGGGAAAAATCAATCCTTAAAAATGATCGACTAAAGCAATGGACTCTTCATTTTGGTCAATATTTTCAAAGAATGGTTTTAACCGTTGTCCATTAACTTTAAACACATTACCATTCTTTGGGTTCTCAATTTCAACTGCTCCATGAGGGAAAACATTTTTAACAATGAAAGGCTCAGTCCAACGAGACCGAAGTTTACCAAGAAACAAATACAATCTTAAATCATACAAAAGAACCTTTTGTGAAGGTTTAAAAGATTTTCTAACAATGGATTTGTCATGAAAAACCTTCATTTTTTCTTTGTAGATTTTAGAATTTTCATAAGCCTCATTCCGAATTTCTTCAAGTTCACTCAGTTGGAATTTACGTAATTTGCAAGCATCATTCAAATTTTTGTTGAATGTTTTAATGGCCCAATAAGCTTTATGCTCAATTTCCACAGGCAAGTGACAAGGTTTTCCACAAAGTAGTCTATAAGGAGACATTCCTAATGATGTTTTAAAAGCAGTTCGGTAAGCCCAAAGTGCATCATTAAGTCTTAAAGACCAATCTTTACGATTTGGGTTAACCGTTTTTTCTAAGATCTGTTTTATCTCCCTATGAGCTAATTCAACTTGTCCACTTATTTGTGGCTGATAAGGTGTAGAAATTTTATGGGTTATTCCATATTTCTTCATTAAAGTTTCAAATGGTTTGTTACAAAAATGTGTACCCCCATCACTAATAATGGCTCGAGGAATTCCAAATCTACTCAAGATATTCTCTTTCAAGAATTTGACAACTGTTTTATGATCATTGTTTCGACATGGAATTGCCTCGACCCATTTTGAAACATAGTCTACTGTAACAAGGATGTACACAAAACCAAATGACGGTGGAAAGGGTCCCATAAAATCAATACCCCAACAGTCAAAGATTTCAACAACAAGAATGGGATTCAAAAGCATCATGTTTCTTTTTGAAATGGATCCCAATTTTTGAAAATTTTCACAGTTTTGCAAAATGCATGTGCATCTTTAAATAAGGTGGGCTAATAAAATCCACTTTGCAAGATTTTAGCAGCTGTTTTTCTAGATGAAAAATGTCCTCCACATGCTTCAGAATGACAAAAGTTAATGACACTACTTATCTCATTGTTGGGTATGCATCTTCTTATTATTTGGTCTGGACAATATTTGAACAGATATGGGTCATCCCAATAAAAAATTTTCACCTCGATTAAAAATTTCCTTTTGTCTTGAGCATTCCAATGAGGTGGCATTTTTCCTGTTGCAAGAAAATTTACAATGTTAGCAAACCAAGGTATAGTAGCAACGGAAAATAAAAATTCATCAGGAAAAGAATCATTGATAGGTGAAGTTTCAATTAATGTCTCTGTCTTTAGTCTTGAAAGATGATCAGCAACGACATTTTCGGCTCCTTTCTTATCCTTTATTGTGATGTTGAATTCTTTGAGCAATAAGATCCACCGTATCAATCTAGGTTTTGCATCCTGTTTAGACATTAAATATCTCACAGCTGCATGGTCAGTGTAAACAATTGTTGGAGAGCCAATTAAATAAGAACGAAATTTATCCAATGCAAATACTAATGCAAGTAGTTCTTTTTCAGTTGTTGTGTAATTCATTTGTGCATCATTTAAAGTCCTACGTGCATAGTATATTACGTAAGGCTTACCTTCTTTTCTTTGTCCTAAGACAGCACCAACGGCATAGTCACTTGCATCACACATCAATTCAAAAGGCAAGGACTAATCAGGAGATTGAATAATTGGAGCAGTTGTTAAAAGTCCAATTAGTGTATCAAAGGTATTTTGACATTCTTGAGTCCATTCAAAGGAATTATCTTTTATTAAGAGGTTACAAAGAGGTTTAGATATAGCACTGAAATTTCTTATGAACCTCCTATAAAATCCAGCATGCCTTAAGAATGAACGAACCTCTTTAACTGTTTTTGGTGGAGGCAAATGGGAAATTAATTCCACTTTTGCTTTATCCACTTCAATTCCTTTAGAAGACACCACATGACCTAAAACAATTCCTGAAGTGACCATATAATGACATTTTTCCCAATTTAAAATAAGACCTTTTTCTACACACCTTTTTAGGACTTTTTCTAAATTTTCAAGACAATGATCAAAAGAGTTTCTAAAGACAGTTAAATCATCCATGAAAACTTCTAAACAATGCTCAACCATGTCACTGAAAATGCTTAACATGCATCTTTGAAAAGTGGCTGGGGCATTACAAAGTCCAAAAGGCATTCTCCTAAATGCAAAAGTGCCAAAGGGGCACGTGAATGTGGTCTTTTCTTGGTCTTCAAGTGCAATGGAAATTTGATAGTAGCTTGAGTATCCATCAAGAAAGCAGTAGTAGGGGTTTCCTACTACTCTTTCAAGAATTTGGTCAAGGAAGGGTAAGGAAAAATGGTCTTTTCTAGTGACAGCATTTAATTTTCTATAATCAATGCACATCCTCCAACTAGATGAGATACGAGTTGGCAATAATTCACCCTTTTCATTTTTAACTACTGTAATGCCAGATTTCTTAGGTACTACTTGTATAGGGCTTACCCACTTACTATCAGAAATAGGATAGATAATTCCCACACCAAGTAGTTTGAGAACTTCAGCCCTAATGACCTCTTTCATGTGTGGATTTAATCTCCTTTGAGGTTGTTGAGATGTTTTGGCATTTTCCTCTAAATGTATTCTATGTGTGCAAATTAAAGGGTTAATTCCTTTTATATCTTTTAAAGTCCACCCAATTGCATTTTTATGCCTTTTAAGCACTTCTATCAACTTACCTTGTTGCTCGCATGTGAGGGATGAAGAAATTACCACCGGATATGTCTGATTCTCCCCAAGATATGCATATTTCAGTCCTTCAGGTAAGGGCTTCAATTCTAACTTGGGAGCTTCCTCTTCCTTGCTTTCATTCATTTGCCCCAATTCTTCAAATCTTGATTTTGAGCCTTTTTCCAACACCTGTGCACAATCCCGTAAAGAACACATATCAGAAAGATCATGTTCTAGTTCCATGCTTGATTCTAGCGAATTCACTAAACAAGTTTCCAAAGGGTCAGAAGAACTCCCTTTTTGGATGTGATCTTCCACAATAGATTCGATCATATTAGCCTCCTCAATTTCATCTTCTTCTTCATGTGGTTGTTTGCACATATTAAAAACATTGAGTTCCAATGTCATGTTCCCAAAAGATAGCTTCATGACTCCATTCCTGCAATTAATCAAAGCATTAGAAGTAGCTAGGAATGGACGCCCTAAAATGACAGGAATTGAATTACATACTTCCACTGGTTGTGTGTCCAAGACAATAAAATCCACTGGGTAAATGAATTTATCAACTTGAACTAACACATCTTCTACTACTCCTCTTGGTACTTTAATTGATCTATCAGCAAGCAAAAGAGTTACAGAAGTCGGTTTTAACTCACCTAGATTGAGTTTTTGAAAAACCGAATATGGAAGCAAATTCACACTAGCACCAAGATCAAGTAAAGCTTGTTCAATTTTATGGTCTCAAATGACACATGAAATTGTAGGATAACCTAGATCCTTATATTTCACTATATTATTGTTTTGAAGAATGGCACTTACTTGCTCAGCTAGGAAGGCCTTCTTTTTTACATTCAATTTTCTTTTCATAGTGCACAAGTCTTTCAAAAATTTTGCATAAGAAGGTACCTGTTTGATCACGTCAAGCAAAGGAATGTTGACCTTTACCTATTTGAAAATTTCAAAGATTTCAGAATTATGAGTTGCCTTCTTTTGTGTGGCTAATGCTTGAGGAAATGGAGGCACAGATGGGGATATGGTTTCCTCTTCGCTAGGTATTGGTTTGGCCACCTCTTCCTGTCCTTTAGAGATCGATTCTTCTTCTTTCTCACAAGGGTCAGGAATGTGTTTTTCAACAATCTTACCATTGCGAAGGGTCATGACTGACTTGGCTTGGTCAAAATAATGGTTACTTGAACTCCCTGCATTTGAGTTAGATTGATCTTTGGGGTTTTGCAATGTTTGAGAAGGAAATTTTCCCTTCTCTTGGATGCTAAATGTAGATGCAAATTTTGCAAGAGTTTCTGACAAATTTGCTAATGTTTGAGCAGTTTGACTATTGAAAGTCTCTTGCTTTGTAATGAATGAATGCAATGTCTCTTCAAGGTCATTCCTAGGAGGAGGAGCATATGCATGATCATGAGAATTTTGAAAATTTTGTCGTGTTTGAAAAGGGACTTGTGAAGATTGTGCATGATTGTCATTTTTCCAGCTAAAATTTGGATGATTTCTCCAACCAGGATTGTAGGTTTGTGAATATGGATTGTGATTTGGCCTTTTGAAAGTGTTCAAGGCATTGGCTTCTTCATGGAGACATTCCCTAAAGGCAGGCAAAGTTGGGCAATTATCAGTAGAATAATCATTGTCATCACAAATGTTACAGACATTTTCTTGAATAGAATTCAATTGACCACTCTTTTTCATTTCTAAAGCCTCGACTTTTCTAGCTAGGGATGCATATTTGGCTTGAAGGTCATGGTCTTCCCTAAGGTTGTAAATACCTCTATTGGATGTCGAAGTTTGGGGCTTGGTACCTCATAGGTGCCAGCAGTGTCCCAATTTTGTGCCTTTTCTGCTAAGGAATCTAGGAAGTCAAGTGCTTCCTCAGGGTCTTTTTCTTTAAATTCTCCTTTACACATTAATTCTACTAGTTGCCTATTTTGAGGTGTTAACCCTTCATAGAAGTGTGCAACTATTCTTCAAGTTTCAAACCCATGGTGAGGACAGGTATTAAGTAGTTCCTTATAACTATCCCAACATTGGTAAAGGGTTTCCCTTGTTTTTGAGAGAAATCAGAAATTTGTTTTTTAAGAGAATTTGTTCTATGGGTAGGAAAAAAATTTTTCAAAAATTGTTGTTTCATCTCATCCCATGAACTGATGAAATTTGACCTCAAATTTTGTAGCCATGTTATAGCTTTATCTTTTAAAGGAAAAGGAAAAAGCTTTAATCTAATGGTGTTTATGCTACAATTTGGGTCAGTGTAGGAGCTACATACCTCTTCAAAGAGTTTCAAGTGCGAATATAGGTTCTCCATGTCAAGGCCATGAAAAGTGGATAGAAGTCGAATAAAACTTGGTTTGAAATTGAAATGGATTAAATCTGGAGGAGAAACTACACAAGATGGTGCACTAGTCCTTACCGGATTCATGTAGTCTCTAAGGGTTCTTCGTTGGTTTTGATCATTTTGTTGTGAACGGTTGTCCCCTTCATCCGTGAATATTTTCTCATGATTGTCGACCATGTTTTCTAAGGAAGATGATGTTTTTCTAACAAGTCTACCACTAAATGTTCGTGACCAAATTTTCATGCAAGAAAAAGAGAAGAAAAGAGAGGAAAAGATGAACACACAAAAAATAAAAAAATTTAGATCTAAGATGAGAAAAGAGAATGCTTACAATTTTGCACGCCAATTTTTACATTCCCCGGCAACGACTCCAAAAACTTAACACATCCAAAAATAGGATTGTCTCCCAAGTATAGGAGTGTCAAAGTAATAAACCCGGTGAGACCAGGGTCGATCCACGAGGAAGGAGATTTTAAGCGTTACAAATTATAAGCTAAACAAATGTGATATGGATTATTCAAAAAGGTGACAAGATAATATCAACAAGTATAAGTAAAGAACAAGTTAATAAATGAGAAAAACTAAAACACAAGAGAAATTAACACAATAATAATGAGAGCTAAGGTTACGGGATCCGCCCTTGATATTTCGAATATGGATAAACAACCTATTTTAGTTATATGAATTATATTTGCTTCGTTACCAATATTTATACCACTACTTGTAAATGGGTTCAAGCATCTAATATGCCAATCACAATATGTCTACAATAAATCAAGGTTCCTAACTAGATTCATGTCGGTAAGGAAGAACCATACATCATCTAGAAAGGATCGAAGCATTTGATATACCAAGGATTGTCGACAATGGATCAAGACCTCCACTTTACAAGTGGTGTCAAGATTGATTAAGAAAATAAATATAAATCATATAAAATAAACAACACAATATTATGACAATTAAGCACATATCAAAAGGTTAGAGAATCCTTACTCTCATATCAAGGGTTTCACTATTTCACCTTAGCAAGAGAGAAATTAGAAGAACATTATAATAGAAAGAAAATAAAATGCAAGAAAAAGGAAATTCGTTAATAACATAAACACACAAAACACAATACAAGATCCCAGCCAAAGCCAAAATGTTCCAGCCAAGGCCAAGATGCCCTAATGGGTCACAAGGTATCTCTATTTATAGATACATCCAGGGGCAAACTTATCAAATTACGAGGGCATAATTGTCAAATATTAGTTATAAATATCTTTGACAATTGGGATCATTAGGCATCGACTATGACCATCAATTTTGACATTGAAATGTTGAGAATTTTAATCATATTTCTTCATGAAAGTTGTAGATATTTCTCTCAGCTTTCTAGAACATATTGATTTGCACAATTTGGATACGTATTTTGAGAGATACAGTCCAAATACTGATGCTTGGTTAGACTTGGCTGAGACTGTAGATGGGTTCATTTCCAGCCCAATCTTGGTCCACTAAGAGCCCGAGTTTGATGATGCTTGTGAAATGCAATCTTATAGACAATTGAATCAGCTTTCCAAAACATTAATAATTGCACCATTTTGATCTATAAATGGAGAGCTACGCCTATTTTACCAAACCTGTAACAAAACCAAAATTAAGAGGAAGTTAATTCCAAAGATGCAAAGACTACAAATATGCTTAACTTGAGGAATTTAATGACACTATTAATGTAATATGATGAACTAAGCTCTTATTAAACATACATATTTAAGTGTTCATCACATATGTTAAGAGGGAAAATATATTTAGGGGGAGTAATTAAATTGATTACATCTTTTTGATGATAACAAAAGGGGGAGAAATTGTTGGATTGCTTATATTCATAACAAGTGCCATCTTTTTGTTTATTCTTGATTTTATTTTCATTCTTGATTTTAGATTATATTTTAAAGCAATCAATGGTTTGTCATCATCAAAAAGGGGGAGATTGTTAGCCCTAAGGCTACATGATAATTTTGATGATAACAATACACATTGATTCATTGAGTTTACTAACATGTTTATTTATGTGCAAGAGTAAGATCATTGAAATAATTTTAAAATCAAGAAGAGACTTATTAAAATGAAGTGTTGAAGCTAAGGAGAAGACTACATGTTAAAGGCACCAAAGTTTAAGAACAAGGATTGACTCAAGGAATGTGACACATAAGCAATGTTTAATCAATTAGTCATATATATCTCCATAGAGGTCCAAATAATGTGGTTCTTGAGCTTTTGGAAAGCTTACTCAATTTATAACACTTCATATGTTTTAAAGAAATTCAAATTTCAAGTGCAAGGTTGTCCAAATCATCATGCAAGTTGAAAGACAAATGGAAGCAGCTAACATGAGCACCGAATACTCTTTTGGACTTATCTTGAGATACAACTATCAAAATGACTTGATTCTTATGGCATTGGAAAGAGGACTTAATGACGCACATTTCATATGTTTTGAAGAAATTCAAATTTCAAATGAAAGGCCGACATAATTGACATGTAATTCGGTGGACTGACACAGAGAAGAAAAATCAACTCATATGAGTACCGAATGATGTTTTTTTCATATCTTGAGATAGAGATATCCAAATGCTTTGATTTTTAATGTTTTAGAAATATAATTCAAATATGTAGATCTTTTATGTTTTGATGAAATTCAAATTTCAAATGGAAGGATGACAGAATTATCACTCAATTCGGTGGACTGACACAAGGAAGAAAAATCAAGTCACATGAGCACCAAATGGTGTTTTGGCCATATCATGAGCTATAGATATCCAAATGACTTGGTTCTTAATGCATTGGAAAGCTTATTCAATTCTACATATTTTTTATGTTTTGAATATTTTCAAATTTCAAATGGAATATTGACAAAAATGGCAGACAAAATTACGGTTTTTATGGTGGGCAGAAAATTTGGAGTTGGTGTCTTCACTTGATTAAGTTCATCCCATTTGCCTATAAAAGGAGACCTTCTCCCATGCATTCAACAAGAGCAAGAGAAGCATCTATCAAGCAAAAACAAGAGAAATATCAAGTCTATAGAGCTTTTATATTCTTTATCTACTCTTTGAAGAGAGTTGTACTTTTGTTGTAAAAATTATCTTTGTTCTTGTATTGTGGTGAGAGTGAGATATTCTTGTAAAGGATAATAGTTATCCTTGAGAGAACTCTTGTTGTATGTTATCAAGAGTTGAAGAAAGTTTCCTTGATGAGGTTGTTCATCAAGAAGAACTCTTGGTGTGGTGTTATCAAGAGTTGAAGGAAGTTGCCTTGGTGAGGTTGTTCATCAAGAAGAACTCTTGGTATGGTGTTATCAAGAGTTAAAGAAAGTTGCCTTGGTGAGGTTATTCATCAAGAACTCTTGGTGTGGTGTTATAAAGAGTTGAAGGAAAAAGTCTTGGTGAGGTTGCTCGTCAAGCAAGTTGTAAAGATTTCTACAACGTAGTGGAAAGCTTAGCTCGTGTTGAAAGAAGTTGCCTTGGTGAGGTTGTTCATCAAGAAGAACTCTTGGTGTGGTGTTATAAAGAGTTGAAGGAAAAAGTCTTGGTGAGGTTGCTCATCACGCAAGTTGTAAAGATTTCTATAACGTAGTGGAAAGCTTAGTTTGTGGAGCTAAGAGCCCGTGGACGTAGCAAGGTTTGCCGAACCACGTAAATTGAGTTTGCACTCTCTCTATCTCTATCCTTTTTACATTTACTTGCACTTGTCATTGTTCATTATTGCTATTCTCTTGATTGCATCTTAGACAACTTCTGTTTTCATCTTCTTCATCTTTATTCTCAAAGAAAGAGTTAAATAATTTTGATCTTTCAAGAAAAGTTTTACAAATCCGTTTTTATAAATAAAAACCCAATTCACCCCCCCTCTTGGGTTGCCATACCTAGGTCAACAAACACTATGTACATGAATATGTCATATAACAATAATGGTTACCTATTTTCATATACATGGACTATCTACATGCATGCTTTATTGTGTTGCTTGTCTACTATTTGTCGCTTGATTGTTTCATAATAATTAATAACATTTTTTTACATATTTTAAAGCTAAATCCTCTCATTAAATATTAACTTTTAGTACCTTTTATAGAAATTAGACCAAGTTTATAGTGCATGTTTCAAAAAATTGGGGAAAAAAATTCAGGTTATTCTTCCAAAGTATATTGGCTGGAATCCTCGACATATATTCTAGTGGTGAACCTGAATAGGCACTATACTGGTCTGTACTGAGGTGTAAACAATGTCACGTACTTTGAAGTTAATAAAAAACCTATTCAAATATTTTAAAGCTAAATCCTCTGATTAAATATTAGTTTGAACGTTGTCTAAGAGTACTAAAATGAATCTTATATGAATAGGTTTTTTCTTTATTTCACTTGATGGATAAATCTTGGATTTGGAAAGATAGATTATCTAAGGAGTATTCGGATGGGGTGGATAACTTCTTAGAATTTGCAACTACCCACTGTAACAACCCAAACCTCATGAAATGCCCTTGCAAATCCTATCAATGTTTTGCCTTCCACACCCGATAGGAAATTACAACCCATTTATTTAGGAAAGGGTTTGATACTAAGTACGAGACTTGGATTTGGCATGGGGAGCCAACTTCGGTTAGTCCACCCAAAATCGTAAACTTATCAATTGCTGAATGTTCTGGAAACAATCATCAATCTGCTACATTTGATATGGTCAATGATGCATTCAAGTATAATGAGGATGACCTTAAATGTTTTAATAATTTACTTAAAGATGCTGAGAAGCCCTTATACCCAGGATGCACATCCCACACAAAACTATCTGCCTTAATGAAACTATACAACATTAAAGGAAAATATGGTTGGTCTAACAAAAGTTTCTCTGAGTTACTTGACCTCCTATCCGATATGTTACCACAATGAGATGCCTACATCCATGTACGAAGCTAAGAAAACCATGGTTTCTTTAGGTTTGTCTTATGAAAAAAATACATGCATGCCCTAATGATTACATTTTATATAGAAAAGAGTATGCATCCGAATCAAGTTGTCCTACATGTGGCTTGTCGAGATGGAAAGTCACACGTAAAACATCTAAACCTAAGAAAGGCATTCCAGCAAAAGTTGTGTGGTACTTTCCTCCCATTCCAAGTTTTAGGAGGTTATTTCAATCTCTTAAAATTGCTCAAAACCTTACATGGCATGCCAAGGGTAGAGTTAATGATGGTAAACTTAGACACCCAGCAGACACTTTTTCTTGGAAATTGGTTAACCGTATGTGGCCTGATTTTAGTGCTAAATGTAGAAATCTCTGATTAGCTATATCAGTTGATGGGATTAATCCATATAGTAGCCTAAGTAGTACTTATAGTTGTTGGCCTGTGGTAATGGTTACGTATAATCTTTCTCTATGGTTATATATGCAAAAGCGATTCATGATGTTGTCTCTCTTGATATTGGGTCCACGACAACTAGGAAATGACATTGATGTTTATTTGGCTCCTTCAATTGACGACTTGAACATGCTTTGGGAAGAAGGTGTTCAAGTGTATGATGCCTATAAGCAAGAAATGTTTAACCTTCGAGCAGTATTGTTGTGGACAATTAATGACTTTCCTGCTTATGGCAATCTCTCTGGTTACTCTGTAAAAGGTTATTATGCTTGTCCAATATGTGAGGAAGAAACATCATCATGTAGATTGAAACATGGGAAGAAAAATATGTACATGGGTCATAGGCGATTTCTCCTAAAAAACCATCCTTTTAGAAAATTAAAAAAGGCTTTCAATGGGCATCAAGAATTTGATCTTCCCCTAAGACCACTAACGGGAGAGCAAATACTGTAAAAACAAGATAGGGGAGAACACACTTGGGGGAAGAAAAAGGATAAAAAAAGAAAAAAGATTGAACTCAATGAAAATGTGTGTTGGAAGAAAAAAAATCCATTTTCTTTACTCTCCCATATTGGAAACATTTATATGTTCGTCACAATCTAGATGTCATGCACATTGAAAAGAATGTATGTGAGAGCATTTATGGCACATTGTTAAACATTCCTAGGAAAACAAAAGATAGTCTAAACACTAGAATGGATCTTGTGCACTTGGGTTTATGGAAGGAGTTACAACCAAAGGTTGTAAACAATCGAGCGTACTTGCCTTCTACTTGCTACTCCTTAAGTAAGAAAGAGAAATAGATTTTTTGCCAAACTTTGTATGACCATCGAGTCCCATTCGGATATTGTTCAAACATTAAGAACCTAGTGTCATTGAATGATTTAAAGCTTGTTGGTCTCAAGTCCTATGATTGTCACGCCCTTATGCAACAACTTTTACCCTTGGCCATTAGATCAATTTTGCATAAGCATGTTCGATATGCTATTACAAGGTTTTGTATGTTCTTTAATGATATCTGCACCATAGTAGTTGATGTGCCTAAATTAAACCAAATAGAAAGTGATCTAGTGGTTACCTTGTGCTTGCTTGAAAAATACTTCCCACCTTCTTTTTTTGACATAATGGTGCATCTAACGGTCCATTTGGCTAGAGAAGTGAGGTTGTATGGTCCAGTTTATTTAAGATGGATGTACCCTTTTGAATGCTTCATGAAAATTCTAAAAGGGTTTGTCCAAAATAGAAATCGTCCCGAAGGTTGTATTGCAGAGTGTTATATTGCAACAAAAGCAATTGAGTTTAGTGGGAAGTATTTAAATGATATTAATCTAGATGAAGTTGATGGTCCTCTGGTTAGGGGTAGAGTGATCTCGATCACTGCTGAAGATTGGTAGGAAGCTCATCTATATGTGTTGGAAAACGTGGAAGAAGTGCAACCTTACATTGAGTAAGTCTCTCTCTCTTACTTTGTTCCATCGTTGTGCTTTCCGTGAGCTTCAATTTATCACTAATTATAATTTACCTCTTTTCTTTTGGCAACTTAGGGATAATATGCAAGTGCTAAAAAATCGTTTCCCAAGGGAAGCAAAAAATGCTAAGTGGTTGCAAACCCAACACAATCGTAGCTTTATCCAATGGTTTAAAGATAAGGTAAACTATTTCTTTATTTGCATTGTCTTGTGTATACAGCTTCATTAACATATTAACATTTCATTTAATATAATATGTTATTTCTTACTAGGTTTCGAATTCAATAAATAATGATGAGCCCGTGTCTTCTACGTTGAAATGGTTTGCTCCAGAGCCTCGTTAATATGTCACAAGTTATTTAGGCTACATCATCAACAACTGCCATTTCCATACAAGAGACCACAAGGATGATAAAGTCCATGAAAATAGTGGAGTTAATATCAAGGCAACAACAATGCAGGTTGCAAGTTCAAAAGATAAAAACCTAATTACAGGAGACTTGCTTTTTTATGGAGTTATAAAAGAGATTTGGGCTCTTGATTATCATAAACTAACTGTGCCAATTTTTAAGCGTGATTGGGTGGACAACAACAGGGGCGTGAGAGTGGATGACCTTGGTGTGACATTGGTGGATCTTAATCGTATTGGCCACAAGTCAGATCCCTTCATCCTTGTTGCGCAAGCAAAACAAGTGTTTTATGTAACAGACCCAAGTGATGGTAGATGGTCGGTGGTACAATTTACCAATGATAAATCATACAAAATCGATAGAATTCATGACCAAATACCTAGTTTGGTTGATCATCATCCATTCATAAATGTTTTACCTAATATTGAATCATTTGATACAATTGATGATGATGATATCAACTATATTCGTGATAATTGCAAGGGTGTTTAGGTTGATAATTGAACCATGGAGGAAATACAATTGAGATATCGGTAGTGCTAATTGTTGTTTTAGTTATTTTGCTTAGTCATGTTGCATCACCATTATTTTATTTCTCTTATATTCCATGTTATAACTTGAAGTATTTGTGTGGTTGTTTGACAGTTTTTTTTTTTTTTTGTGCAGGTTGTGACAATGAGTGGAGGAAAACAGTCCAATAATGATCAAACTGAGGGTGGTTCAACAACTTCTCGTAGAACAAGAGGAATTTGCAAGAATATTAGTAGAAATAGAGGTCCAAACGAAGAAAGAATTAGAATTGAATTTAAAAAGTATAATCAGCCAGAAGAAGGGTCTATTTCAGATAACTTTATTTCAACTATCGATCTTGAAGCACGCAATGCAACCTCAATACTAATAAATGATTGGAGACTCATGGATCAAGAGACAAAAGATAGAATATGGGAATCGATTGTGGTACGAAGATTATGTTTATTTTTTGTTATATAAGTGTTGTTTTTTTATATAATAGCACCTCCCAAATCCATAATTCTTTTTTTTTCTTTTAAAATACCATAACCGCTACGATGTTGATCCAGTCCATAAAGAATATGTCATGAAACAAGCTTCAAGGGCATGGCGGCAGTTTAAAACTGTTTTAACTTCAGATAGGGTGTTGAAATGTGGGACTATTAAAGATGCCCTAGCAAATAAGCCGGATGAATACAATTTCATCAATGATGAAATTTGGGAGAAATTCGTTCGAAGCCGGTTCACAAATGAATGGAAGGTATTAACTATATAACTCTTGTTAGGTTATTTCCATTTACAGTTGCTGCAATTATGACTTAATATATTCCTACATTTTATGCTACGTTGTTAGATTGCAATAATGAATTAATAGTATAGAAGAGATTTGGGATAATAAGTTAACTTATTGATTATATTAGTAAGATTTAGTGTTGTGCTTGTGATGAGGCATAATCACTAATGAAAAAGTTAGGCTATTTAAGTAGATTCTACACTAAAAACGACCATAAAATATTAAGCAACAAGACTGTGCAAGAAGTGTTGCAATTAATGGCAGCCACTGTAATTAATCACTTTTGGTTTTGGTTATGTATAGGTGCTAACATTAGCAATGTTACTTTAGAGATACCTGCTAAAAGAATTATCTAGCTTTAATCAAATCTGATGTGAAGTTATATTTTTGCCTAAAAAAAAATTCACAACAATTATGTAGATGGAAATTAATGGAAAATTGATTAGCTTTAGGAATGAAATTTGTAGTATATTTGTGAACATAGCTGTGTAATGATAGAGTATACCAGCCTTGTCTTGAGTTTACCTGTTTTTATCTAATCGATTTAGACTTCAATAGCCTTTGTAATGGGAAAAAATTTCGTTTAGATGTTCATGTTTAGTTTTAGTGAAAAATTACCTTAAAACTATTAATTTCCATGAGTTTATGCATAGAATTTTGGCATATATTAATAACTACTAATATAATGTGTAGGATACACCATGAAAGGCAGTATGCTTTTTAATCACAAATTACTTTCTCATTATTATTTGCAAGTACTTTAGATGAAATAACGTGCATGATATGCTTATATTATTATTTAATATACATAGAACCTCCGCAGAACTATATTAATTTGTTCAAATCAAATGGTTGGGACAATTATATATTTATGAATTGTTGCACAAAAAGGGTGTGAAAGATTTTATTGCCTTACTAACTCTCTTGGTTTCTTTTTGTACATTTAAACATTGGAAAATTTTGTCAATTACACAATACCTAATTTATTTAATCCAAATGTTGTTGTTATTTAATACAAATAGCTGTTTATGCTTGAAGGAATTGAGAGGCAAACAACAGGCCAGGAGACGAGAAAATAAATATGATCATACGACAGGGAGGAAAAACGTGGAGAAGGAAATGGTAATTTTTTTTGCTTAAATTTTTCATTAATCCAATCTGATTTCATGGTTTCCATGGTAATTGTTTAATATTTTTATTGGCTAGTAGCGCAAAGAAATGGGGAATTATGATAGACCAATTGATCGTTCAGAGTTATGGAAAAGAGGTAGGGAAAGGAAGACTGGTGATTACCATCCAAATGTTCTTCCTATGATTGAGAAAATTGTAAGTAAACAAAATGAAACAAAAAATTTACATTATAAAAATACTTATTATTAGCATATAAGTTGTGTATATAGTGTCTAACTTATAATTCTTAAAGGAGGAGATCCAAAAGCAAGCAGAATCAGGAGTTCTAGACCCTACTGATAGGCAAGATATTCTAACTAGGGCATTGGAAACTGAGGAGCACAGAGGTCGAGTTAGAGGGGTGGGGAAATACGTGACACCAACTACATATTTCAAAGGTCATTACAAAGAAAAGATACGTTATAAAGATGCTATGTGACAGTTAGCAGAGAAAGATGACATCATAGCCCAGCTAAGAGCACAATTGAATGTTGTCAAGTCTGAAAACTCCAGTAATACTATTCCAATGGCCCAAAATGAGGGTGAGCAAGGGCCAGCAGAGTTGAAAGATGAATATGATGTAGTGGCTGAAAAACCAACAACTTCCAACGCAAATGCTAAGAATAAATTGAAGTTAAAAGATATGGAACCTGCTGCCCCTGAGAAGGTTAAGGAGGACTCCTCGTCAACGGTAAGAAAATACTGTTAAATTCATTAGGTTTTGAATATTCAACTATTTACATGTATTATACCCTATTCTATTTGCAATATTATGTTGATCAGGTAGCTTGTAATTTAGCCATTATGACGGGTTCAGAGACTGTAGTTGTTGCATCTGGTTCTGCTTATGAAAAAGATGACAATAATTAGGCAACTAGGCGTGTGTCAATTGAAGTGGTTATGGATGGTGAAGCCATTGTCCCCTGGTGTGGAGAAGATGAAAAGGGGGCTGTTATCACTGTACTTGATTTTTTTTTGGGAAAAATTACTACATAAAAAGAAAAAGAAAAGTACAAGTTATGAGGGGCATACCCCAAGAAGAGTACCTAGTACTCACAAGTCCAAAAGGAATAAACAAAGCCCAAAGGCCCCAAACAAAACAAACGAAACATAGAGCCAAAGGCCCCAAACAAACAAAAGATGACACATTGGCCTAAAAGCAACCACAACAAAACTATCATCACCAAAACAACAAAACAAAAGGGCGCATTGGCCCAAGCAACATGTGAATTGGCTAAGAGAGCTTGTCTTTGAAGAGGTGGGGTAAAAACTTAGCATGTATTTTTTTTTTTGTGTTATTTACTAGTGTGTGCTACTGAACAATTTGTTGCACCTTTTGTTCTTATGTACTCCCCATCCGATAAACAAAAAAGTCGTGACAAGAAATACGCGAGGAGGGAGTTGAAAGCGCTACAAACTGAGAAGCCTCAAATTGATTATCCAGATTCTATAAACATGTTTGAGGTTCTAGTAGATCATCTTTGATGCTAGATGATACGGACTATGTCAAGGTCCAGTTTGATGAAGGTTTGTTTGGGTACTCTGTGTCTACATATCTAAATCGTGAAGATTGTAGACATGTTATCAACTTTGAGGAACTGTCACAAAATTGCATATCTTTGTATAGTAGGTATCTATTTCATTTGTTTTATTATTAAAACTGTGTTGTCTTTAATAGTATTAAATTTTTTTATCATAATTATAATTTAATAATGCCATTGTTTATCTTTTTCTACTTGTAGTTTTCTCTTTAAAAAATTTCAACGTGACTCTAGTCCAGTAAAGTTTGGGTTTGTAAACCCAACAACCGTAGTAGGAGGTGCAATTGCAAAAGCCAAAATGCGTCTTGTGACATCTCAATCATTGGCTGAAAAGCTCAAACAGTTGGACGATAGGAACTACATGTTCATTCCTTATAACCTAGGGTATGTTTTCAAGATTAAACAAAACTTATCACATATTTTTTAAGGTTCCTTATTCTTCAAAGTTACTTACTTTGTTGTTGAAAACCTGGTTGTTAGATACCAGTGGACATTGATTGTCATTAATATGGCCTCATATGAAGTCTTCTACCTTGATTCCATGCATAAAAGAGCCAAGGAAGACATAATGGAGGTCGTGAAACAGTAAGTTGTGTTAATTTTTATATGATATTTGGTGCCAGGTTTAATTATACATAATTAACATATATTATATATTTTCTGCCTATTTTGCTAGAGGGGTAATACTATGGAAGTTAGCTACTGAATTGAAAAGGAAAAGGAGTAACTGGTGGATAAACGTCGAGGTAAGTTAGAATTTCAATTTGAAAATTGAGCAACGATTATTCAAATATGAGAATAAAGTTGTATTGTATCAAATATTTCTATTTTATGAGTGCAGGCACCGAGACAGCTTGGACATAAGGAATGTGGGTATTATGTGCTCAAATATATGAATGAAATTATTGAAGAGCCCAAAGTCCTTTGTGAGAAGGTAAGATATCCATAATTATAAATCCCATATTCCTTATATGTTGATTTTATTGCTGAACTTAACTTAATTTTTATTGTAATCTTAATTCAACAAGGAAAGTTATAGTATAGAGGAGATGAATGAGGTGAGATCAAAATGGGCTGTCTTTGTATCCAAGATTATACGAGATTGGTATAAGGAAAAAGGAAGATAAAGAAATCAGGTTACAAAATTCTATATGATTTGTGCTTATCAGCGTAGATTGAATATTCAATATGTTCTAACTTATTGAATCAAAATATTTGTAGGGTGAAAAAGTTTTAGCGGAATAAAGAGTGAAAACTGACAATTTTGTAGGATGAATTTATATAGCTTGCTAACTACAGTCAATAGAGGGAAGGAGAATATGAATTCACTCATTTTGTTATATAGCAGACTGGGAATTGTTAAAACTATACTAGTCAGAATGTTGGTAGAGGTTTTGTGAATATTTGAAGTTTTTTTGGGAGATGACTGCTTGTTTGATTGAACTAATGATTGAAGTAGCTAATGGAGTTTTTTTTATTTACAATTCATTCAAAAACTTTAATGTCGCTTCATTCTTTTTTCTGCTTCCTTTTGTTCTTTTGAACAGAAATTTCTAATTTCGGGTACTACATTTATCAAAGTATGCTGTTACAGTTGATGCAATCAGTGACAAAAAACTTTTTGCACCCTTATGAACGATCTCTTATTGAGTTGACATTTGGGGATGGAAACGATGAGGAGGTAGCTAAACTATTTTCAATTCATTATTTATCTTTTAACAAGATTTGTTGTTACATAACGAGTTTTGAATGTGTTTATATAGGTTCTCAAATCCATGGATGCAGTTTGGAAGAAGCTGGTATCTGTTGGAAAAGAACAAGCTTCTCTCTGTGTTAAGGTTAGCCTCTAGGCTCAAAACTAAAGCCAGTTCATTCTCTGGTGGGAATGCCCCTAATTTTTGGATTGAGTGAAATCAAAGTGTGATACTGCTTGGTCGAAATTATTGACAAGAACATGCTTTTGTGCATGTTTTTACCTCATGCTCCTAATTAAGGGCTTTTAATGTTTTTGAAATGTTTTGAATTATTAGTTTTTTGATTTTGTAATTTTTGCAGTGAGTGACTTGACTAGAATGGACAAGTAACACACAATAGTTTGAAAGTCCTAAGAAATTTTTTATTGGGATAGATGGTCCAAATTTCTTTGACTAGCTTTGTCCTAGTGGGTTCAAGGTTTTTCAAATGCAGGTTTGATGGTTATTCATCGTATCACTGGTAGTTTGAGCTGTTTATATCTTTTAATTTTTTGATTGCTATCTATGAATTGGCTGACAGTTATTATGAATGGTTGTCTTCGATTATTGTAGGATTAGGTATTATGATTTTTAACTTGACTAGTTATTGTAGGACTAACACTTGATTGTTTGTTTTGGTTTGAATTGACATATGCAAGTGCAGGATCGGCTTTGTTGGAATTTTGGGCGAGAGTGAATTGGGATCCTTATGGTGGTTTTGCCAATTGGAATCCAAATGACAGCACTCCTTGCTCTTATTCAAGTGTTCATTGTCTCAACGGTAAAGTTCAAATGCTGTAAGTTTTCTTCCTCTATATTTCCCCACTAAGGCATACTCTGTTACAAGTATTGCATTGAAAAATTTGATTCCTATCATTGTTTCTGTATAGTAAGTAATAGTGTTGGTTTTAGTAACAGAAGTTTTGATTTTAGAGATCTCTATTGTACAAGTAAAATGGTAAATTATGTTGTTGTCTCCTGCATATTTCTACTTGCAGGGATGTGAAAGAGTTGTATCTGGAAGGGACATTGGCAGCAGAGCTTGGGAAGCTTAGTGAATAGATTTCTGTAAGGATTCACAATTTTGCTATGTCTTTGTAGCTAAAATTCAATTTTGCTTGTGCAGGAGATTTTTCTTATTAACATAGTTAATAACTGTTTCTTTAGTTCATGCACCTTTAGTTCACATTAATATGAGACATCAATTACTTGATCTCTCACATGCAAGCATCATACTCATATATACACATATAAAACCAGGTTTTGTAAAAATAAAAAATATATAATACGTGTCTGCTTGAATTCTAAATTCAGGCCGATACGTATTATATATATACAAAGTTGCATGTCGGCCTAGAAACGACACATAAAAGTTACATATGTGATGTCGACCAAAAAATGACACATATAATTTTTATGTGCAATGACACAAAAGAGCTAGCTGTGTCACTCTGTAAATGACATATTTCAATGTCGGCCAGAAAATGACACAAATAATTTTAATGTGGGTCCTACTTGTGTCACTCAGTAAATGACATTAAATAGGTATCACCTCGAGAGTGACACAATTTAATTATATATGTGTCATTTCTGGACTGACACTATATTTGTGTCACTTATTAGCGGACACATATTGGTACAAATCGACACATAATGACAAATATTTGATCCATACATGTCTATTTTTAAATGACACATATGCCTGTGTCGGTTTGACCAAGTGACACGTATAGGAATATGTGACAGGTCAATTTATGTCACGCGAAAAATGACATATATGTTGACATATGTCATTTTTTGGCTGACATAAAAGGCTTGTTTTGTTGTAATGGCAATAAAATAAATTTTGAAAGTCACCAATTCCTAATTCAAGCTTGAATAGGTGTGTTTCAATGGAACTGCATTGAGTTGAATTGAATAATAAAAAGAATGATTTTGGGTATTTAAAAATAAACTTTCCAAAAAAACAAATACAGTTTCTCCATAAAGTTTGGCATGTGTCATGCTAGGGAGGATAACACATGGCAAAACGATAAGGCTAGGTGAAAATAAATTATAATTTGATGAAAAAATAATGGTTAATCCTAAAAACTAGTGGTTTATTAGTCAAATCAGCATATTTCCACCTAGTTATATACCAAGATTTTCTAGATGATCTTTCTATAACTTTCTTTCCCAAAAATCTAGGCATTCTCCAAGACTCTAACTCCTTAAATGGCCCTACTATTCGAAATAAAATAAGATTATAAAAGAAACAATTAATTGTATGAGATCTAAGACCAATAGCGGATTAAACACCTTTGTGAAAGTGTGGTAGTTATAACTATTTTTCATAAAAACAAAAAAAAAAAAATGAATACATGCCAACATGACCAAGAGGGATGGCCTTAGTGCCGAGAAGCATGAAATCCTTATAGTTTTCCATGCTTCTTATTATTCAATTAAATTCAAAAGCTTTATAAAAATGTTCCATATCCAACTCATTTACTAATTGATCCATTACAGCAACTAATATATAGCTAACTAAAATAAATTAAGATCCCATTTGCTTATGTATATATATATGCAAACATTAGGAATACCGATCCCTAGCTCTCTCTCTCAGTCACTTAAGTCTAAGGATGACAATTTAATCTTTGTTTTCAAGTGCTTTACAACTGATTAAAAAAGACGAAGTATTTACTTTGTTTTCAATTTTCTAAACAAAGAAAATGCGATTAAGAAGCAAATGACTAAGGAAGCAACAAAGCATCTTCACAGAGAGAATTTTAACTAAATGAAGATAAGGTTAAGCAGCCAGTTTTGTAACAAAAATTGCAAGGACCTTTATTTATGAGAAACAAAAGGCGTTAACTCATAGAAGTCACACCTTACACTTGCATTAAATATCCCTCATGTATGTTAGTAAGTATCTAGCGTTAAATATCTGCTACGATCTGCAGGTGAATCCTTGAAAAGATTATCTTAACATATCTGGACTACTTAAACTAAAATTTTAAACTTTACTTCATGACATAAAGAAGTAACATGTACGAAGCCTACCATACAGTGCATTTGCATTTGAGGTTATTTTGCTCTAATTTTCTTTTATATTTGTTTCATGGTTTTTTTTTATCCCATAACTTGTCCATATGTAAGTTTGTTACTTTGAGAAAAGTAGGGAACAACTTTAAATGGGTAGAATACTAGTACAAGTAAGAAACCAAAAGTGAAGGAATGAACAAAATTCTAAAGCATGTTGTTACCTATAGCTTATCAGCGCTTGCACCAGCTCCCTGCTGACCTCCTAAAGTTGCAACAACAACTCAAACATGACTGAAAGACCAACCAAAATTTCGAACGATGATTTTGTTGATGCTGATGATTTCCACCTACAATCAAATAAGGGTAAGTATATAAGCATTTATAACACATGCCACAAATAAGGGTAACAAAAAGCTTGAAGTAGTAATGAGAGATAGCCATCAACTTTATTTATCACTAACAATTGCATCTTCTTTGGAGAGAAATGAAGGACCAACAATTGATCAATATGATATCAAATTTTTTAATCTCTTTTAAGTTGTGCTAACTACAATCCTTATCGGTTAAGCACCCTTCATGTATAAGTAAAATATGGTCATACCACATATTATTCTTGCTTTTATAAGTTACAATTGCTTAAATAAGAAGAAGAAAAACATTGGAAAAAAAAAACCCAAAGGCAAACTAACAAATCAAGGTGAACAGACAGCTTAATATAAGCAAGTAAAAGCTTAGGTGTGAAACAAAACTATTTTTCAGGAATACATACTCATTAGATAAACCTTTATGCTTAAGCTAGATCTAAGTACATTGTACATAGAAAAATGCAAACAGACACAGGAAATGAATATCTTGCATTCATAACAATTGTGGAATATTGGCATAGTCTGAAGAAATGGATTGAAAAATATGGGAAACTAAGAAAATGGATTTATAAAAGAATAAACAAACTACAACAAAATTCTGACAAAAAGAACAGATTCATTATCTTCTCACGTATTGCTCTTTGGTCATCAAAACAACAATTTCCTTCTTATATGCAATCTTAAGAATTTGAAATTAAAAAAAATGTAGAAACAAATAAACATTAAATAAAATGATGATTTAATAAACCTATAAGAAGACCAACAAAATCGTCAGTTGGAGTCGGACAGTTCAGCTCTCCCCAAAAACATCTTCCCCCGTGTCCCTCTCATAACTACTCCAATCGCCGACGCTCAACGCAAGATCGCAATCATCTTCAGCCTAAGTGATAAGAACACTTATGCCGTCCGTGGTCAGTAGAAAACTACCTACATCAAGGCAATGCCGTTGTCCTACTCTACATGTGTCCTACTCCGTGCTTTACAGCGCTGATTAGGGATACATAAACCACCACAACATACGAAATGACAACAGCCAACGAGAGAAACTTGACAGCTTCGACGGCAAATAACACAATGGACCCGTTAGAGGAGGCAAGGATACCTTTCAAGATACACGTAGTTGGGGTTCATCGGTGATAGTTGATGACTTCACAATCATTTTCCTGAGTGCACTTTTGGAACTTCAAGTACTCACAATTTGCCAATCACGGCTCAGTTAGGGTTAGAGATCGTAAAAGGCAACAAGAGATTAGTGAGACGAGAGAGGGGATTTGTTACTAAGAGAACAATGAGAAGAGAGATGTGATAGGTGTCTAATTATATATCATTTTTATATCAATTCGTCCATGTTTCTTTGCTATATTCCTTGGTATTTTTATGTTTTTGTGTGGTTTTGATATTTGTAGGAGTTTTGGAGCAACTTGCACAAAAATGGAGTAAAACCCTTCATTTTCACCTCTGCTAGTCAACCATCTTCTCGGATTTAATTGTATTGATATACAATGAACCCGATGACATATCATATACCGTTGAAAAGCTCTCGAAGTCTACTTTTTGGAGAAATTTACGGTTTATGAATCCATTCAGTGTACCAAAAGTTGTAATCAAAACAGTGTGAGAAGTATAGAAATGTAATTCCACACAGCACTGTAGCATGTATAATACGGGGCACTGTAGCACTCTAGATGTGTAGCAGAGTATTTAAACACATTTTAGGGTTTTATTTTCATAACTTGAAGAGGGGAAAACGTGGGAGGAGGCTGCATTTCTGGATTTCTCTCATCCCTTGGAGTTCTTGAAGGAGAAAGAAGATTTTGAAAGAGGAGGAACTACAATTCCAAGAAGATTCATCTACAAAGAAGATTTTCAAAGAATTTGCTAAGTTCTTTCTTTCCTTTTCAATTCTGGAATTTCTCTGTATTGTATTTGTTATTCTGATTGAATATGTGTAACTAAATCTGAATTGGTTGAGGGTGATTTCAAAGCCCTTGATATGGATTTTGTGAGTTGATTGTGTAAGAAATTGTTATCCAATTCTCTAACTGAAGTTGCTTGTATTTTCCCATATCTAATGCTTATGATTGCTTACTGATTGTATTTGGAATGGCCAACTGAATATAATCTGTTGTTGTCTATTGCTAGATTAGAAATCTTGATCCGTAATTGTCATGAATTTCAAATCATTAGTAGCAAAATTGTGATCAGAGATTGCAATTGGAAAATACAACCTAGGTTAAATAATCCGATCTTGTGTGATTATTGCTTTGATCAACCTATCTTTCTCATCGTAATGCTTCTATTGAATTAAACTTAGAGAGCTTGTTCTAGGTTGTTTACTGGATAGAGATTAAATAAAGAGCTTGTTTTATTTAACAACAAAGTAAGGAAAGATTGGGATAACAGAGCTTGTTGTTATCTACGGTTGATAATTTCAATGGTTTAATTGGATGACAATTCTACAATTAATTCGCAAATCCATATCTTGTGGTAGAGAAGGATCCCTTAACCAGCTTTCTCCCATTGATTTTTCACTCCATTTTACTTTGTGTTGTGTTATTGTGCATTTACATTAATATTTCAATTAGTTAATCCATCAACAAAACCCCCCCATTTATTCTGTTGTTGCTTTTGAATAATAAATTCAATTAGAATCAATCCTCGTGGGAACGATATCTTACTCATCACTTTATTACTTGTGCGACTAGTATACTTGCTAGTTTCGAACGCATCAAGTTTTTGGCGCCGTTGCCGGCGATTGATTTTCTAATCGATTTGTTATTTGTTTTCATTGTTGATTCATATTTTCTTTGTTTTTCTTTTCTGATTGATTGTGTTTAGGCGACATGGCAGCAGGCTAAAACTTCAACAATTCAATAGCCCTTGATTGAGCCAACAATTACATTGGAGCTGCAAATGACGCGTAACACTCAGCAACTTTGAACAACAACTTTCTGAGATAACTTCTTGTGGAAAAACAGGCTCTGGCTAGGAGATATGCAGAAATTTATGCATGTGGGAATATATTCTACCATGGAGCATCCAATCGACATGTATCCAACTTTACAAGAAGAATATATGGAACGAGCCAATGCCATAAGTGGATTTCCAGGACAACCGAGGCAATGGTATGATCCCTTCTGTAATACTTATAATGCCGGATGGGGAGATCACCCTAATTTAAGTTACTGGAATCATCAACCAATCGCCCCAAATGCCATACGAAATCGGCCACAAGGTTTTAATCAATCTAGAGTGCAGCAACCATTTCAAATGCAACCACCACCAATGCCACAATCAGCACCACAACCAGCTCCAGAAAACTCAGGTATGTCTCTCTAGGATATTGTTAATGCACTTGCCACTAACACAATGCAATTCCAGCAGGAAACTGGGGCAAGTATCCAAAACCTGGCAAATCAAATGGGACAATTGGCTACTAGCATGAGCAAATTCGAGGGCCAAGACTCAGAAAAATTATCTTCTCACACGGTGATCAATCCAATTGAGAGAATGATGGTGCGATAACATTGACAAAGTGGAGAGACAAATTCAAAATGGAGATCAAATGGAAACTGGATGGGGCAAGTATCCCAAACCTGACAAAGAAATCAGAAACTGATGAAGGAGATGACACAACTTCCACCATGAACAACACATCATCTTCTAAGGTAGATCTTAAAACTCAAATTCCTTCTTATGTTACTCCTCCACCATTTCCTAGCAGATTTACAAAATCAAAGAAGGAGGAACAAGAACAAGAAATCCTGGAAACTTCTCACAAAATCGAGGTAAATATACCACTTCTGGATGCTATCGAGCACGTACCTTGTTGTACAAAATTTCTCAAGGAGTTATGCACCAACAAGAGAAAGTTGAAGGGAAATGAGAATGTAAGTGTGGGGGAAAA